>PYAF01005385.1:584113-595716 GCA_007407185.1 Glycine tomentella | reverse complement strand
TATAGTTATATAGTTATGAAGAACTAATACACATTTAACTACTATTTGTTCCATAATTTTAGAAAAAATAATTATAAAAAATAACATTTAAAAGACTAATAATTTAAGATAATGTAAATTTATTAAAATAAATTATTAATCAGGCTTAGAAAAATTCGATTAAATAATAGAAGAAGTGTAACATCCTAAATAATTTTATTTATTTATTTAATTACTTAATTATTTGATTAGTTGTCTTATTTTATTTTAGTTTATTTCTTTGACTTTCAATTAAAAATAGAAATTTAGGTAAAAACAGAAGAGATAAAAATCAAAAGGAACTAGATATATACATTATATTACATTACAATACATTACATTATATTATATTACATGCCCATTTGATTTTACACTGCCAACTCCATACTAGCTCTATTTTACATCATAGTGCTTCAAACATTTTTATTTATTTACAAAGTTCACAACCCTTCGTTTAAATATAGTCTCCGGTACTATCTTCCTCACTGAGGATGATTATGGGGTCTGTGGCTAGATTCAGATACATGGGAGTAAATTGAAGGAACGGATCGGCTGGATTAAAATCTTCGCTAAACACAGAGATTGGAAAATGAACGCCGAAGTAAATATGAGCACGTAGAACTGCATAGTTACTACATAACAGTTTCTGACTTCATTCAAATACCAAGCAATATTCAGTGCGTCAAGAAATAGTATGATTGAAGCCATCTAAAATAAAACATTAAACAATCTAGTGAGAAATAAATTTCTCAGTAGGCAAATCTAAACCATCAAACGCGTTAATAAGTTAGTGAATAATTCAACATATTATATAATTCATCAACCACGGTAAATAAATAAACCATAAATACATAAAAATGCTTTAATGATTGTATGAATGCATGAATGTATGGAATGAAATGGTCACATGTGCACATGGCATCTACATATGTACATTATGTAGGAATGCTGCAGCCGTCTTACGCTAATCATGCATGAATTTCCATGTATTAGCACCTGATCTCTTAATATCATAGACTCGGTCTCCAACATTTGAAACTCGGGTCAATCTCATAGAATCATAGGTCCGGTTATTCAAAATTTGAAACACGGATCAATCTCATTTATTTCTCAAAATCTATATAAGGAGAATATTACTATAACATCAAGATGGATAATACTTCATATATTGTCCTCGTAAAATTATACTAAATAATCTTATTTAATATTTAGAAGCTGCCAATTTTATATATAAATATATATATATATATATATATATAACTATATATATATATATATATATATATATTTTACATGGCCAAGACCGAGTTGTTGACTTAAGCAGAAAGCATTTCATTGTGTATACTTATAAAAAAAACATATTAAATATAGCTTGTTATAATATAATATCCAAGATAACTATACTCGTAACAATTATAGCATGGAAGATCAGCATAGTGAGTTAAATGCAATTCATTAGGGTTTATATATATATAAATATATCTTTATATCTCTATCATTATATATATATATATATATCCATATATATATATATATATATGTCTTTATATCTCTCTCTCTATATATATATATGTATATTCATATATATCTTTATATCTTTATATATTTATAATGAATTTGTCCAAAAGTTAATTTTTCATATGGTATCGGATTTTGAAAATGTCTCTCTAAATTTATCCTAACTTTTTCTGAAAATAACTTAGGTAATCCTGATATAAATTTTTCTTTCCATTATCCTGCATATCCATCTTCTCTTAATGTTATTTTAGAGAAAAATGTATCTTTATACCATCTATAATCTGACATTGTTGGACAATATAATTTATTTAGTTGACTCGCTATTCTCTCTTTAAATATATTAGGGTCTCCTATAAAGTTTTGTATTATAGTAAAAATAAGCGTTGCTACCGCATCTTGTTCCTGAGTTTCTTGTTTTATACTATTTAATATTAAATTTCTATCTTCTTCTAAACATAAATTATCCCACCAACCTTTAAGTTGTCCTGTAAATCCTTGAATTATTGTTACTGCTGTATTTCTATCTGAAATTCCTTTAGTTTTATAAGCGGTTGCCGCCATATTCATTTGACAGGATAAATCTAGTATTTGTTGTTCACTCATTCCATCTATATTCCATTCAGCTATTTCTGATCCTGAATATACATTTTGACGCATATCTCCCCTTTCTTCAAATTGGACATCTGCTGGGGAAGGTCTAGAATAATAATTCCTAAGTTTCGGATAATAATTTGTTCCTCTCTTTAATTTATTAATTTCTAAACTATTATCTCTTTCTAAAGTATTAATTGAAACTTTCTCTATACTTAATTTTTCTAATTTTCTTCTTATTTCTTCAATTTTAAGATCAGTATTATTTCCTAATGTTATAGAATCTAAGTCTTTTTGTGAAACATTCATAATTTTATATATAGGCTTATCAATATTCTTTTTTATTTCTTTATTGTCAACTCTCTTTTCCTCTTGTGGATTATTTTCTATCCTAGTTAAATGATTAGAAATAGTATTTAACATAACATTAGTATAATTCAATTGGTGGTATACTTTTCTAATATCCTTTATCTCTATTTCTTTTTCTTCCAAGACTTCTTTAAATGGAGATGCCTCTATATCTATATTTGCTATATTAATTTTTACTCCTTTAGTTGGAGGATATTCAGATTCTATTAGCTTATCATCTGTAGTTTTCCATATAGTTGTATTTTTGATTAAACGATTAATTATCTTTTCTTTATTAAACATCCAATCAAAGAAATAAATATTAATTTCATTTTCTTCTAAATAGTTATAATAATCTTGTCTAATTTTATCTCTTTCATTGTCTGCATAGGTATTAAAAAACCATTGTCTATTATCTTTATTATATTCAGCTAAGAAATCTTTTTTAATCCATTCTTTATCTATTTTAAATGGTGCCATATCCCTGGTTAATACGTTTAATACTTGAGATCTAGTTGGAAAATATCTTGGTGAAGAATTATCATCTTGATATACTGGTCTGGATATTTTAGGATTACTATTATCTAATCCTGTCAAGTCTAAGTCTATAGTTGTTCCGCTTATCGAGTGTCTAGATGATTGTCCTTTATAAATCATATAAGGTTCATTTATATTTAATGATTGTGATCTATTTAATCTTAATCTAATATCTGTACCGTCTTCTATAATTTCTCTAATTTGTGTATTATGTATCTTAGGTGGTTCTAAAATGTCTTCTATTTTCCATTCTTCAGGAATATTTTTTAATACTTCTTCATGTCTTAATCTTTTTGGCACTTGTACCTGGGATTTATGTAAGTTCGCCTCTACTAATATTGTTTCATCTTTATTCGATACTCTTAGGGCTCTAAAATTGTAATTTATTTTAGTTACTTTATAGTATATCCTAAAAATTATTTGTACGGGATCTGTTACCCCTTTAGCAATATTATGAGGTACTTGTATATGTAATTTTATTGAAGTACTTGTATATTTATTTCTTAAATTCATTGAAAAGTTTGGATAACAATTGAAAAAACATGGACCATCATGTAAATTACTTTCTAATATGGCTATTACTGAATCTTTGAATTGAACCAGTCTTGTATCTCTTAATAGCATTAATATAGGTGTATTTATTCCTAATCTATAATTAGGTTTTGCTGCTACTTGTATTAATCCTAGATGAATAAAATTAAATCCTTTCTTTATGTGTTCATCTAATATATTTTGTTCTAAAATATTTATTATTTTATTCTCTTCTGTTCCTGGATAACTATATTCCACAATATGTATTTCATCTTTATTTTTATCCGATGAAAATATGCTATGTTTTTTTATAGACTTCACTTTTCCTTACTAAAGGTATTGACCAATTATGTAATGATTTCTCTATATCTTCTACGATAACTTTATCATTACTTATCATATCCATTGATTCTTCCATATTTATTGATTGTTGAGGAGTTCTTACAACGATTTGTTTATCCTTATTTCCTCTTCCTATTTCACTCAGACTTCTAACTATATTAGCTATTCTACTTCTTGGTTGAGTTGTTGTTACGGGACCACCTCTTTCCATTTCTAGGCTAAACCAACGGACTTACACTTAACTCATAACTGCCGGGACCACCTAGACCAGAAGCTGACCAACTATACACACTTCTCAGTGTTACACCCAACTATGCCAAGAATTAGAAGAACTTTTATAATTAGAAATCTTTATGAAAATTTTCAGAAAAATAAAAATAAACAAAGACTTTAAGAATAATTTTAACAATATTTTGATCTTTTAGTGGCTCTGATACCACTTATGGGAACTAAACTTGGAACAAAAACATTAGCAAATCTAATATAAGTAGTTTGAAATTCTATAATTAAACTTGTATGAATATGATCATTACAATATTGGAAACTCTTGTAAATATTGTAGATATGAAAGAAATCAACAGGGATAAATATTTCAGAATTCATATTCAGAAAACTTACTTAAATATTCTTGAAGGTAGGTCAGAAGAAAGATAAGTAAGAGTATTGAGCCACGGATAATAAGAGAAGAAATGTTGAAGATAGCAAGAAAAGATAGAGGTTAGGATAAAAGGCTGATGCCCCTTATGGTTTATTTACATCTATTTATAGAAACAAAACAGCCCGGATGTATTCTTCCGGATTTCACACTTAATGTATAATATACAATAGTGATCTAAAAAGTAAAACTATTACAACACACGCCTAATAAAACACTATATCTATGGATAGGTATCTTTTTATCTTGTCAGCAGTACTTCTGTCTTCTGCCAACAATTCTCATTGGTTGTTGAGTCTTCTGCTATCTTGTTACCTTTATTTGTCTTGCCGACACTTCTGATTGGCTCCTCAGGTTATTGTCTTTATTCGGAAAATACTTCTTTGGTGAAGTAATCCAGCATATCCCTATTTTTGTGATAAGGATTGGTACTAGAACTGCTTCCTTCATCCTTGATTGATTTCTGGTCTTGAGATATTCCTTTCATTCTCTGTATCTTTTCTTCAAATTCTTCTTGAGAGGTTGTCGTAGCTAATTCGGCCATTAGTTGACTTTTCTGAGCTAAAAACAATGCTTCTTTATCTGCCTCGATGTCTAACTAGCTTCATGGAACTTTATTATTTCTTGCCCATTGCAACATTTTTTCTTTATTAATTAATTTTACATCAAACTTCTTCCACCACTTTATTTTTACTTGTCTTGAGAGAAAGTACAAATCTGTAACATTATCTGCCTTGACGTATGTATAAGTCCAGCTCATTATCCACGTTATTCCTTAAGAAGCTATGAAGGATAAAAACTTATAACCATCCACAAAGGTTGTATTATCTTTAAAAAATCTGTATAATTCATCTACCTCTGGAGGGAACACTTCTCTCATCGGACCAAAATTAAAAAACCATCTGATAAACCATTTTGGGAATTTTAATGATATACCTTTTTTAAACCAAAGAAACCAGGAATGTTTATCTGGCTTCATATATAAAATGTTATTCCAGGCGGTCATGTAGTCGTAATAGCTGTATTCCTGGGGGACAAAGGTTCTTGAAAATCTCTTGGTTTTATGTAATGGCTGTCCCCAATCAATATCTGACAACACATTAAGAATCTTGAGTTTTGAGAACTGTACCACGCCATTATTATCTTCATTATGGACGAGTTCTATCGAGTCTGTATCAACGAGTATAAACTCATAAAAGATTCTGGTTTTATTTGTATCTGGACATGGATATGGAAGATCTTTAGGTAATATTTTCTCTGCTAAATCTACTGGAGGTAGTTTTAACCAATGTTTTTCTGCTATTAGTATGGACAAGGTATTTTCTTTTTTAATGTAGTCTAGGTCAGTGTCTGTATTGGTTTGAAAGGTCTGAGTATTGGTTAATTTGGATGAAGCCGGTTTATCAAAATCTCTAGGTCCTACTAGGGTATTAATATATTGTAAAGGTGTATACCTGTTTGTATTAGGTGTTGGGCTTCTAACAACTTGGGACAATATATTTGGTCTTAGGTTAGGGTTGGTTAGTAACCTGGATGATCCAGTATTTGCCAGAGGCACTATTGCTTTGTCTGATCCTTTATTTGAATCCAGTGGGGATCCGTATTGGTTTTTGGTTAGAGGCTTTTTATCTGGTCTTTTGCTCATTCTGAACCATGTAAAAATTCTCTTGTTAAAAAATCTGGTAAAAAATTCTTTTCTCCCTTTATATGTTCTATCTCAAAATCAAAACAAGATAATAAACTTTGCCATCTTGCAAAAATATGTTTAGAAACTAAATTTTTAACATCTTTTTGTAAAACAGAAGGTGCTGCTTTGCAATCTGTTCTGATTAAAAGCTTTTTATTAAATAAATCATCTTGAAACTTTTGTAAACACAAAACTATAGAAAGTATTTCTTTTTTGATAACAGAGTATTTTTTCTGGGACGGATGCCAAATACCCGAATGATATCTGACTACCTGCTTTTTAGACTGAGAAGAAATTCTTTGTTTTAATATTCCCCCATAACCTAATTCTGACGCATCAGTTTCTACAATGAGAAAAGCTGAGGGATCTGGTATTCCTAGACAGGGAAGGGATTGTACTATTTACTTAATTTTCTTAACAGTCTTGGACATGTCTTCTGACCATTCTGGAGGATTCTTTCTGAGTCTCTCATATAATAACGCACATTCAATTCTTATTTTAAGAATAAAATCTGCTATATAATTTATGCAACCTAAAAATCTTTGTAGTTGTTTTTTATCTTTAATCTCATCTGGAAACTTTTCTGTAAATTCTATGGATCTCTGTATTGGCATAATGGTGCCTTGATATATCTCATATCCTAAAAATCTTACCTTTGTTTCAAATAATTTTATTTTCTTTTCTGAAACCACTAATCCATTTTCTTTTATAATTTTAATAAATATTTCTAAGTGTTCTGTGTGTTGATTAATATTTCTTGAATATACTAACACATCATCTAAATATACTATAGTAAAATGGGAATATTTATAGAATATGTCATTCATTATGTTTTGATATTCACTCGGTGCATTTTTTAGTCCAAAAGGCATTACATTCCATTCGTAATGTCCAAAAGGTACCACAAAAGCCGTTTTATATTTATCTTCCTCTCTCACCGAAATTTGATAGTATCCTGATTTCATATCAAATTTGGAAAAAATAGATGCATTATATAATCTTTTAATTAAATTCGGTTTATTAGGTAAAGGGTATCTGATCCATTTTAATACTTTATTTAATGGCTTATAATTAATTACTAACCTAGGAGTTCCTCTTTCTATATATATGTATATTCATATATATCTTTATATCTTTATATATTTATATTTATATATATATACACGTGAAAGAAACTGGGAGAGCAGAGGTGTGTGTTTTATCTATTCAGATATTGTTAACTGTGATTCCATGGTGAGATTACTCGAGGTTTGGTTTTTGTGGGAATATATGTGTGTGTGTGTGTGTGGAAATTTGTGGCTGTTTGAAATGGTTGCAACAGGAATGGGCACCCTGGTAATTTATCCTGATTAGGTGCAGTAACATCATATAATATAGGGAACCCGAAATAATTATCTCGTACTAAGTTGGTAGGTCAAATGGCTTCTTAATGGTCATCATGGGTGATACATAATGTTACTGGGATGTCGGGGTCTGTGTAAAGGTACAAATACATGTATAGAATCCGGCAGTGAAGGACCGAGATGGTAGCTATGGACATAGCCGGGTTGTATGGGTGCCGGGTATAGCATACTGGATGGCTAAACATGGTTCGTGTTAAGGCCGAGGTGCAGGGTAATGCCGAGACGTGTATATATCTATATATATAAGGAAGAAGCATGGCAATTCAAAGATGCCGAGGTGATTTGTAAGTCTGAAATATGTTTCCGTGGAAAAAGGTGGCTGCTGGGATAGTTATGTCAAGCTATCCGAGATTTATAAATTCATATGGGCCGAGATCTATGATGAAGAGGAATCCGGCAGAACCAGTGCATATGTGCCGAGGTAAGTATAGCCTACAGGTGCACTATAGTCGGGATTGTGCAGGAACTGAACTCGGACTTGCCGAGGCGATGACATGGGTGCTGAGTACAGCTTACGATGAGGTGGCTGGTCCTGCATGCATGGTTGCCGAGATGGCTTTGCATGCTACGTGAGTTATCCGGAGTGCAGGGATCAACAAGTGCAGCAATATATATTTAATAAATAAGAGGAACACGGCAGGTGCAGAGTTGCATAAGTTTAAGAGTGTAGGATGTGAGGAAAATTCAGCCATGCCGAGGTGCCTAGGTGATTATAAGTGATATATTTAAGTGGGAAGAAGGATAGCATAGCTTGCATGGCTGCCGGGAACTATGTAATCCTATGTGTATATACACTACAATATAATGTCTGCAGTTTCTAAAAACCGAGATGCATGAACAGTGATATCTAAGCCATTAGAGTAAATGTGCCGAGGTCTCCTACGTAGCTAATCTTCATATATATACCCTTCCATTATTCAAATCTTATTTTACTCATTTTGTATTGTTCTTCAGACTATTAGCTTACAAAATTATTCTCATCTATCCCACAAACTTAATAAGTTAGAGTATTACTTAATAAGTTAGATCATTTCCTGCACCATTTTAAAAATATCACCGTATTCTTAAAACTTAGATTATTAACTAAAATAAATGCTAAATAGAACCTAATAATCATATATCACCGTATTCTTAAAACTTAGATTATTAACTAAAATAAATACTAAATAGAACCTAATAATCATATAAATTAAACTTAGTTAATTCTAAATTAGGAATTAAAGCCTAGCCTATCTTCAATGATATTGGTAGATTGTTTAGAAAACTACCGGGATAATTCTAAAAAGGATGTTAGGAAAGAAAAAGTGGTAGAAAGGTTTGGGAAAAGTGAAAGCTGAGGGCATGTAGATTTTATGGATGAAGGGGGTATTTATAATGGTTTATTTGGTTGAATTTTAAAGGAACTAACTAAGTTTTAATCGGGTAGAATTTAATTTAGTTACTATGTGACTAATTTTTAGAAGATTTTTATCTAAGTTAATCATTACCATTATCCTTTTCATCAAAGGATACCAGTACGTGGAAGGCTGCTAAGGCTTATTTGAGTTTTTTGCTCCCCTAAGGCCACCTGGAATTTCTAGAAGCTTTTCCCCAAAGATTAAAATTTTACTTTGCTAAAAGTTTTTATTTCAGATAAAATGAAGCACAATAATGGTAGCACAAGGCTCAACAAAGGTAATAAAAGAACCTAAAAGTGAATGTAAGGGGAAAAGAAAGAGAGAAATTATATTTTGACGAGGTTTTATTTGTAGTGTGAAAAATCATTCAATGATCGAATGTTAAGGGGAATCTTTAATCCAATTATGAAAAATGAAATGTCATCAAGGATATATGTAGGTCTTGTTAGATGCATTTTAAATTAATCTGACAAATGAAAAAGTGCTCACCATAATTATTAGTGAGCACAATAAATAAAGAACTCGTAATAATTATTAGCAAATAAATGAGAATATTAATGACACACAATGAATCAGAGAAAATAATAATGAAAGAAAAAATATGTGGCACTTCTTGGCACATAACATTCCTTGACGTTCCTAAAGAACCTTAAGGAGAATATAATGGGAAAATAATGGAGGGGAAAGAAATTATTTTTCGAAGAATTTTATTAGTAGCGCGAAAAATCATCCAATGGTGGGAGATCAAGTGACATCTTTAATCTAAATGTAACAAATGAAACACCATGTATCAAGGATAGATGTAGGTTTTTATATGCATTCCAAATTAATAACAAAAGGAAAGTGCTCACAGTAATTAGTGGGAAAAGTCACTACTACAGCCGGCACAAAAGATGACGGTTCTAGAATCCATACGACGACGGTTCTGGAACCGTCTTTGATACGGGTGTCGTTGTAAGTCGGGACATTCGACGACGGTTTTCAAAACCGTCTTTGTAAATATTTATTTAATTTTTTTTTTGTGAAACAAACAAAGACGGTTCTTAAAAAAATCGTCTTTGTATGTCCACATACAAAGACGGTTTTTTTTAAGAACCGTCTTTGTTTCTATATTTTCTTAAATTTTTTTTTCCAAAAAAAGGTAAGAAGACGGTTTTTTAGTATAACCGTCTTTGTAGGTAACCATACAAAGACGGTTTTTAGCAACTGTCTTTGTTTGTATATTTTGAATTTTTGAATTAAATAAATGAAGATAAGAAGACGGTTTTATAAAAACCGTCTTTGTAGACAACCATACAAAGACGGTTTTTTAGCAACTGTCTTTGTTTGTATATTTTCAATTTTTTAATTAAATAAATGAAGATAAGAAGACAGTTTTCTAAAAACCGTCTTTGTAGGTAGCAAACAAAGACGGTTTTTTAGCAACTGTCTTTGTTTGTATATTTCGAATTTTTTAATTAAATAAATAAAGATAAGAAGACGGTTTTATAAGAACCGTCTTTGTAGACAACCATACAAAGACGGTCTTTTAGCAACTGTCTTTGTTTGTATATTTTCAATTTTTTAATTAAATAAATGAAGATAAGAAGACGGTTTTATAAAAACCGTCTTTGTAGGTGAGCTTACAAAGACAGTTTATTAAAAACCGTCTTTGTTTGTCATTTTTAAAATTTTTCTAATTATAAAATACTAAGATAAGAAGACGGTTTTACTGACAACCGTCTTTGTATCCAATTTTTTTTTTTTTTTTGTAAATCATCATTTTTATTTTATGCACATATATACTGAATATAAAAAATTGACAAGGATGAGAAAATTGAAGGGATGAATTCAAGAATTGTTCATCTAGGGTAGTGACCAGACAGCTACATAATGAAGAATGGCATACTTTACTATGAAGACATGTTGGTTATCCCTAAGGCCTCTTCCAAAGTGGAATTAATCATGAGGGAAGTCCATGATACTGCAGTTGGGGGACATTCTGGTTATTTAAGAATGTATAACAGGATTGCTACCATGTTTTACTGGGAAGGTGTCAATAAAAGGATTCAAGAATACGTCCAGAAGTGTGAGCTGTGCCACAGGAACAAATATGAATCACTTAGTCCAGCTAGGCTGTTGCAACCAGTGCCTATTCCGAAACAGATTTGGATGGATATCACCATGAATTTCATAGGAGTTTTACCTAAGGCCCACCTACATACTATTCTACTAGTGGTGTATAGATTCAGTAGTTCCTTTTGGACTGAATTCTTGAATCTACCAGGGACCAAACTGAAATTCAACTCTGATTACCATCATCAAACAACATGGTTTAGAGACCTATGTAAGGGGCATGACTGGCACAAAGACCAAGCAGTGGCATAAGTGGTTGAGCTGGGCTGATTTCTGGTACAAGACAAAGTATCACTGAGCCACGAAAATGACACCATTCAGAGCCTTATATGGTAGCGATCCTCACCCTGTTGTGAAGGGTGTTGTTCCAAAGATAGGAATGAAGTATTGAGGGTTCTAAAGGAACACTTGGGCAAGACCAAAACAGAATCAAACAACAATTTGATGCTCATTGGAGAGAC
>PYAF01005385.1:548685-574579 GCA_007407185.1 Glycine tomentella | reverse complement strand
CTTTTCTTCAATGATTTTTTCTGAACATTTTTAATTCTTTCAATTTATCCATTTCATAAATTAAATTCTAATTTTTTTTAATAAATATCATTGATTACAAATAATTTTATATCACAATATAAATTATCTACCATAAAATTATCAAAAAATATATATCTATCCTAAAAATTTAAAATATAATTCATATGTTCACAAATATTTATTTGTTACAAATTTTAATCATAATATAATTTATATATTAAAAAAGTAATTGTTTATCATAAAATTTAGTTATCTAAAATAAAATTTTATCTTGTGCACAAGCTAAAATACTAAGGCAATGTTTCGAAAGACATTTCAGTTAGTTTTAAATTTTTTACTAGCTGAAAAACTTGTTTTTTTAGTAGCTTTTAACAATTTTTTGAAATATTACTTGAAGTTGTATTTTTTAAAACTCTACCTTCTAGTTTTTAGATTTTTATATTTTCTTTCATTTTTATCTTCAATATATTTATCTAAATTCATAGTTATCCTTTTTAAATAAATCTTGATTTCATTATTTTTCTGTTATTTTACACTTTTCAGCTACTTCAACAGTTAATTCTATCAAATACTTATAATTTTATAAACTAGTTTTTTAGTGTCTAGCTTTCAACTATTAGCTTCTTGCCTTTAGCTATTAGCTCCCAAGCTATCAACTTTCAATTGACTTTTCAGCTTTCAAATAAATTTTTAGTTAATTTTGTCGAACATAAACTAATATGCTTTAATAAAAAACATTTGCATAATCTAATGAGAAGGATGCAAAAATTAACCATATTATTCTTCACTTAAAAATAATACTGTTATTGTTTGTTTTCTTGTTGGATCTTAACAAAAATTATACCTTATCAATCATCAATCACTCATGATTTGATCTCTAGGTTGCATAACCAATTATGCACTTTATATCAACAATGATTGACACAAATAATAACTTGTATTTCTTAACCAATAAATTTAAGATTCGAATTTTGATTGATCATTGGTTGTGGAATGAATTGTGTTAAAAAGAAAATACATATTTTCAACAAAGATTTGTAACAGAACAACTTCATATTAATAATATGGTTAGTAACAAATAAAAAATAAAAAATAATTACGCACTTTATGTGCCTCAAGCGATTTCCTACACTGACTTCCACTCTTGGTTTTTGCAAGAAATTCACATTGTTTGCAGTGCTATGCAAGAGATTCAATGACCCATCAATCTACAACATATTTAAAACAGTAAATACATATATTGTCCCTCAAATGTAGGCATTATGTGTTTTTAGTTGATTGACATTTGATTATGGGAGACTTATGTATACTCAACGCACCATATGAATTTCTCCATTTGGGTATCTGAATATCGAGTGACGCCAAAGACTCTTGTACACAACAAAATCTTCAGGGACTTAGAGGATTGGAAAATTTGTATAACAGAGCAGATTGAACCATATAAACATTGAGGTGCACGAAAGCACACAATTAATGGAGAAGCATATGAGTATATGTCACAGCCTTTGTAATTGAATTTCCTAGGACCATAATGATCAGCAATGCGAAGAAAACAATCATATCAAACGCTGAAAAATATACTGAAATTCTTGATCAACCTATAGAATGAATTGTAACAATTATTAATTATTATTTATACTCGATGAACTTTACAAGTCCATTTATCCTCTCACCACTCTCCTACTTGCACTTCCTAGTATTCCTTTTTAACTTCATTTAGAAGAAACATCATTATTAGAGAATAATTAAACTTAAAAACCCTAAGATTCAAGAAATCCTTTATTCTCCAAGTAAGTAACTACTTGTCCAGCCATCATAGTGGGTGTTGGACAATCGCCATTTTCCTGCTTTATTTCAATCTGAAGAAAGAAAAAAAGATGATCATGTTAAACCACATACATGTATGTAACCCACCGCACACGGCAATACGTAAATACAACTTTAGTAGCCTCCATGAACACATACCTCACAATTTATGGGAGGTTCATAAGGATCATCAATGCCGGTAAAACCTGAGTAAAAGGTCACATGGTAGAATTCAAAAATAGGGAAATAGTTTCAGCAGTTAGAATTTAAGAAATGATTCAAGCAATGTTTTACAAATGTTTTGATATAAAGGAAAATTGTCAAAGAGGAAGCATGAAGATAATGAAAAACAAAAATATTCCAGATGCAATGCAAGCTCTGAACTCTGCCAACATTAGCAAGCATTGGTTTGTAGGAGCAAATCTCTGATCGAGGAGTCTGTTATTCCACTTTCTTTGTTATAATCATAGTTAAACTACAAAGGAATCACAGCCATATGTTAACCAGTTGTTATTTTTGGCTCTGTGAAAGGTCTAAGTAAACTATATATGGTACAATAACAATCTGCCGCCACAACTTTGATCTCTGACAAACAGCCTTATTATCAACATAGCACTAAAATTCAGACTCCACCCATTTGCCAACTGGCAGTCACTAATGAAACACCAGCTCATATGAATACGTATTTTCATACAAGTCATCTTACCACTGGTGTTCCAGAAGGCACCCCACCAAAACAATTACTACTGCCTAATTTAATTTTCTTAAATAGTTTTTATTATTAAGACAATAATTTCCACACTCCAGGAAAATAAGTTCATTGTATTATGAAAAGTTATAGAAAAAGCACTCTAATATTCATCTGAAATCAATGATTGACTCCAGATGTCCTAGTCAGAATAATTAAATATGAATCCTGTTTTAGCATCAAACTAATTATAGTTCATTTTTTACAAGACTTTTTTCATAGAGTATTTTCTTCGATGAATTTTTTTCTACGTTTACGAATTTATTTTTTTCATCAAAGAAAAAAGAAGTATATTTTTGAATCAAACTAATTATAGTTTATTTTTTAAATCTCTTTAATTAAAAATACTACGATGGTTCCGTTGTTTTTTATATCATTTGAGGGTGAAATGCTTCCTTGGAATAACTATTGTATTGCATTCATTCATCATTCCCGTCTAGTTAACAATGCAGAACAAACTTAATTTTGGGCTTCCTTCATTTTATTTTCTTTCTTGCTATGTTTCAATTTCAGTTTACTTATGTTAGACGGGTGGGACAAAGCCTTCACAATCGCAACTGAAACACATTACAATAACGCACCTTTGATTTTCCCTGCCCGAGCAAGCTTATAGAGGCCTTTTGGATCTCGTGCCTCACACAATTCTAGAGGCATGTTCATGAAAACCTGTCAATACAATTCCACTATCAAATATCATATAGAGTATAGACTAACTGATACAAATGATAGAAATGCCTAATGGTGCCTTGCCTCAATAAAATTTGCATCAGGTAACATCGCACGGCAAGTGTCTCGATCTCTTCTGTAAGGAGATATCAGACTAGCAACACATATTAAACCAGCATCAGCGAAGAGTTTTGCCACTTCTCCTGAATTAAATAATTTCCAGATCAGTAAAAGCAAGTAGGAAAACAAATTGCATCAGATTTTTTTAATATAAAGCAGCTAGACTTACAACTGATACAACCAAAGTACAGTTGACTCAGCAAATGACATCTATGATCTATTTGTACCATATATGTAGATCCCTAAGATCAGATTCATGTAGTATGCAAACATCATAATTTCATACATATATCAGTTTTGGTGTGGCGTGGTAATATGCTTCCACTTGAACAATTTGCCCATACTTCCTTTTGTAAGCACCACCTACATTATTGAAACATCTACTTATATTAACAGATACTCCCTCCGTTCCTTTTTAATTGTCGGGTTTTTGGAAAAAAATTCTTCCTATTTAGCTGTCTTTTGCAAAGTTCAAGATCACATTAATTACTCTTTTATCAATTATATCCTTACTTGTCTTTTTATCTTTAATTAATTTACACATGCATTTATTGTGGAATGGAAAAAAAGCGATAAAATAGGAAACTCTACAAGTTTTTATTATAATCAAGAAAATTTATTACATTTCTTGGTTTCTAAAAAACTAACTTAAAAGACTGATAAAAAGGAACAGCGGTAGCATTTATTACCATATTTCAACTTCTGAAAAACAGTGCACCAAAAAAGTCATGATATAGCACTACATCATATAAAACCTTCCATCCTTTTGATTCAATAATCAACTATACAGTTTTTCATAGCAAAAAGACATGGACAGTTATTAATTGGTTGCTCCAAGGGATAACAAAAAATGTAAAATATCATGATGGCATAAACTACTAATATTACTCTAATATCTACCCTTGGCACATAACCAAATAATTAATATATTAAACTGACGATCAAGTTCCTGTTACTCCATTTACTTAAAGCATTCATTTACAGGAGCCAGCTTACCAGTTCTGCGAATATTTTCAGTGCGATCTTCAGCTTTAAAACCAAGATCCTTGTTTAGTCCGTGCCGAAGGTTATCTCCATCAAGGACATAAGATAACTTTCCCCTTGAGTGCAGTTCCCTGCTTAGGGAACATGCCAATGTGCTTTTTCCTGAACAGTTTGAGAAAGCGCTCAATACAACATGTCAAAGGCACATTACACATACACTTTCTCAAAGGAATTTCCAAGACTATGTACTGGTACCCTACATACCTATAATTCATGAGTGAGTCAAAAGAAAAACATGGAATACAGCATGTCTTAAATGTGATTAGAAAGGTATGAGATGGAATAAATGCAACATTTTGGGAAGAGCTTGGACTCTATACCCCCATTTTCTGTTCAATAATTCAGGACAAGTCACACTGAACACACAATGAATGAAGAAATGAACCATAGGTATGATAGGCAGTATACCATCTGCATATTGTAGTCATTTCAATCAGGGAAGAGGATGATTACAAGAATCAAAATAGTGAAAAACATTTGTATTTAAGGTTTCTTTCAATCTTTTTAGTTTGTCTATAAATTTCCTGGTCTACTATAAGATCTCACTTTCCTTCTTTCAGAGGTTTTCAGAAAATATACATGCATGAATGTTTGAACTTTAATTAACCAATTTATTGTATAGTCTGCATAATGGTTAAACAAATCAAATAATATATACCTTCAATATCCTATCATCTATGACAGCCATAAATGGCCAATAAAAGCTGTCTGTACTTAGAAATGTCCAGTGCTGACATATATGCTTTGCTTGGATTGAACCAATTCAGCTGGTTGAACTAATAAGCATGAGATTAGATTAAGAAGAAAATTTGTTTCATGTTGTGAAGGAAATAATTGATTAAAGTGGGTAAACATTATATTCTTTGGTAGAACAGATACATGAATTATAAATAAAAACAGAAACTGGACTTGAAAGCATGTTTGGTAAACTACCATGCAATGTGACAGATAATACTTACCTGCCAATCAAGTCAAGTTAAAGAGAAAAGCTAAATTCAAGGAGCAACTTATAATGAAAAGCATAAGCATCATTCCATGCCAAAAAAGAACTGAATATCTGGAACCAATGATGAAAAATCGCAAGCACTATGCCAATAACAAAACAACACGAACCTGATCCACTGAGTCCAGTAATCCATACAACACATCCCTTTTGGTTAAGTAGCTTCTGCCTTTCAGGCCTTCCTATTTGACAATCTTGCCAAAAGATATTTGTTGAATTGCTCAGAGTTGCCATAGCAAATAAGTTCCCTAGTCTTCTCTACAGATCAATATTAAGCTAGCAATTTCATTTCATGGATTACTGCAGGATCAAAACATAAAAGAGAATCTTAGAATAGAAGTGCATAAAAGTAATACAACCGTGCAAGAAACTTGGTAAGTGCTTCATCAGGGAAAGCATTACAACAGCAGTACAGGCCACAGAATTGAAAGCATGACAACATGCATCAATTTCAGACAGTGGAATAGTGATCTCATCACACTCATTGACATAAATAGCGTCTATATACATTGTACACATTAAAGGTTTCCATTAAGTTTAGGATGAGTCATAAAACCCTCTTCTATGGATTTGGATCCTCTACTATTCTTGACTGTCAGCACACGATTCTACAGAAAAGAGAAAGACCCAATTTTAATTTTAAATATAAAAAGTGACCCCTAGACCATATATAACCAATCATGGTGGGTCCTTATACAATAAAAAAAAGTAGTATTTTCTCACTCTATCCAAATCCTCAAAATATGTACCAAAACCTACACCATTATATTTCAAAAAGTCACTTCCGTGTAGAATTAGACTAGGATCCTTTAAGTAAAGTCTATTTTGGACAAAAAAAACTGCTGTTAGGAAAAGAGATCCCACGCCAGCCAAATTTTCCGACAGAAATTAGATAATTCACACTTTAACATGTTAAAAAAAAAACTCTATTTCCAAACAAGATTCATAAAATTAACTAGATGTACACCCTTTACTTTCTTTTAACATATGATTCATGCATGCCAATTCTACCAGCAACAAACTAGATGATTGATTTGATGACAAAGGCAATGAATGTAGAAGGGCCCAACAACACAACGCCCATTAGTCCCATCGAGAGGCTTTAGTTCCTTTCTAGAAGAAAACTGAAAGCATTGTTTGTTGGCATGGCCACACACTCCAATCCCATGTCATCACTTTATAATAACAAAAACATTTTCAATTCAATGCTCCTCTACCCACCCTTTCCCATGAAATACCATGATCCAGCTAAAATCAATGTCTCTACATCACAAAGTCCAGTTAATTATTATCAAGGATTGAAAAAATACATAGAGAGATGATCCAAATTATATAGTTTGTAACAAAAAATAAAAAAGATGAGACACATAATAAAAGGAAATAGAAATTAAAAAAAAAAAAAAAGGGGGAAAGGGAAGAGAAGAATGAAATGAGAGTGAGTACCAGGAATAAAAAAGAAACAATTGGGTGTCTGAATCTGAGGGGTAGGGTGTGATATATAGAGAGGGTGGTGTGGTGTGTGTTATGCCATGTCATGTAATTTAATGTAAAATTTGGCAAAGGGAAAGAAAGAAAGAAAGAAAGAAAGAAAGAATGGGAATGAAACTGGTTTTATTTTCTTTTCTGGTTTTGAAACTTTGAGGTTGTTCGAGGAAACCAATGGCAATGAATGAATGAATGAATGTGGACACAAACACTGACTTTCTCTGTCTCCTGAATTCCCTCGTTTCCTTCCTTTCCCTCCCCCCACTCGGTCACGGACGGTATGCCATTCATGGCCTGTGCCATTCGGACCAACCCTATATTACCCTCCATCCAATTTAGTTAATTTTCATTTAATTTTTCAATTTCAACATATCTATAAAGGGTAAGTATGTCTAAACAAAATAATAATAATTTAAAAAAAACACTTATTAATTATTATATAAGTATTATTTTATAAGCACATAATATTTATTTCTAAAAAAATAAAAAAAATATTTTAAGTAAAAACAATTTAAACAAAAGATAATCATAAAACTACTTATTTTACTTAAAAGAATACTTATTTTGAAAAATAAGTTTCAATAAACTACTCCAAAATTTGGAGTTTATTCTTCATTTAATCATTTCAGTTTTAACGTTCATGCCTGTATTATTTTTTTATTACTATTTACATTTTTTGAAAAGCTACTATTAATAAATATGTTACATTAAATGACTATAATATTTAACTATACTATTTAGTTTTGTTATATTTTATATTTATTTATATTCCAACAAAAATTATCCATAGAAATTTTGATAGGAATATATAATCAATATTTATTCTAATTAAACATGTATCTTGAATTCTGAATTGACATAACTTTTTAAAATCCTTAGTATTATAAATTAAAGTATCAATCAAGTAATATAATTATCAATTTAATATATAATATTTGTTAATATTTTTATTTAGGCTCAACCATTTAATTAAAAAATTTATAGAATATATATTATCATTTAATTAAAAATATTATGAAAATAAATATATCGTATATTATTTTATATTTAGTTAAAAATAGCATGCACAACTAAGAATTACAAAGAAATTCATACTCACAAATATGCGCGCGCGGATAAAATTCATAATAAATACTAAATTAGTATCTTTAGTGGGTATTCACATGTAATTAGTATAAGTGTACATGTATTTTTTGTTGTTGATAATTAATACTTTAGAATTGGAAAATATCCAATTGCACAAGGGTCAGAATCTGAGTAGTCAAGTGGGACAATATAATATACTACAATTACACAAAACGATTTAAACAAAAACTGTATGATGAATATGAAACAGAAACAAATGTAGAGAGATTAAAAGATCTGAGCCCAACAAGGTTGTCTCCTTAAGACAATTTGTTCCCTCCAATTGATGTCAAATGTTGATGAACAATTGCCTCTCAGGATAGAACGGATCAACGTCTGAAGATCGGTGGCACTACCAA
This sequence comes from Glycine tomentella, assembly GCA_007407185.1. NCBI lineage: Eukaryota > Viridiplantae > Streptophyta > Magnoliopsida > Fabales > Fabaceae > Glycine > Glycine tomentella. The sequence goes on along the minus strand of PYAF01005385.1, from coordinate 566,202 downwards.
TCAGCAACCCAAACGAACAAAGCGAATACTTGAGGAACCACACACAAAGAATGAAGAATTTATGTGATATGAAAATGCAGCAGCATGTAAGCGAGAAAATCAAAAAAACTTTCTATATATTTTTTCTGATTGTCTTTGTGTCTATATATAGACAACAAACAACCTTGTTGAAGAGTTGCTGGAGCGGTTGAGAGTAGTTATTATTTTTCTAACCTTTTCCAGGAGCGGTGTTGGGAGTAGTTATTATATTATTCTAACCTTTTCCAGGAGCGGTTGGGAGTAGTTATGATATTATTCTAACCTTTTCCAACCCACCTCTTATTCATAACCCATGAAGTTTAAACATAAACTCGAACAATCCCCAGTTGAATAAGAGATCAATTCAACATGACTAAATGCATATGAATATGTATGCAAGTGTGATTCCTCAGCGAGAAACAATTGCATCGAGATAGGTAAAGGTTACCTTTGAACCTTCTCTAGTGTAAACCTATCGGGTATACTAGGTCAATCGGTGGTCGTGATGCTTTGAACCGTCGACCTTTATTGTGTATACCAAGACAATAGGAGACACAATTGCTTCCCTAGCATTGCTAGTCCTCATTGTTGTGTCCATTTTGACCGTGGACACCTACCTGGTTCTGCAAGTGTTGTAGAGAATCGGCCTTTTTAAGTTCTCATTAAAGCGGTCCCCACTTCACACTCACATAGGTGATTTCTTGTGATATACCTCCACATACATCATCTGAACACATCAGATTAAGAAACCATTAAAAGTCGTTATGTTTACCCTCATATACACTGTCTTGTCATAGGAATGAGTATGAGTTTAAAACTCCACAGTGTTTAACAGTTGATCATGACTTAGTTGTCTCTTTGAACCTAGTTCGTGGGATCTCCACTCATTAAGGTAGAGTTATCGCGATGATCAACAATTGATAGGCCTTAAACCCATTCCTTTCGACAAATTTTCAACTAACTCTCTAGGAATCCCTTTAGTTAATGGATTCGTTATGTTCTCTTTAGACTTCACATAGTCTATTAAGATGATTCCATTCGAGAGTAGTTGTCTTACGGTATCATGCCTATGACGTATATTTCTAGACTTGCCGTTATACATGACGTTCCTGGCTCTTCCAATGGCGGCTTGGCTATCACAATGTATGCCTACAGCTGGTACTGGTTTTGGCTAACTGGGAACATCCTCAACAAAATTACGAAGCCATTCGGTTTCCTCACTGGCTTTATCTAAAGCGATAAATTCTGTTTCCATAGTTGATCTTGCAATGCAAGTTTGCTTGGACGATTTCCAAGATACAGCACCCCCACTAAGGGTGAACACATATTCGCTTGTGGATTTAGTGTCATTAGAACCGGTGATCCAGTTTGCATCACAATATCCTTCAATAACTGCAGGATACTTCTCGTAATGTAAACCAAAGTTTTGAGTGTGCTTTAGGAATCCTAAAACTCTTACCATAGCTTTCCAATGATACACGTTTGGATTACTCGTAAAGCGACTCAACATGCTCACTGCATAAGCAATATCAGGTCTAGTGCAATTCATAACATACATAAGACTGCCTAATACTTGAGCATACTCCTTTTGTGCTTCAGCTTTGTCAATATTCTTCGATAGTCGAAGACTAGAGTCTATCGGGTTCTTCATAGGAGTTATATTTAAACTATTTAATTTTTCAAGAATTTTAGCAATATAATGAGCTTGTGATAAAGCCAACCCTCTTGATGTTCTATGGATTTTGATACCCAAAATAACATATGCTATTCCCAAATCTTTCATGTAAAATTTTCTGGCAAGCAATTGCTTAGTAGCTTTAATCATTTGATTATTACTACCCATTATCAACATGTCGTCTACATAAAGACAGACTATGGCAAACCCTTTCTCAGTATTTTGAATATAGACACACTTGTCACATTCATTAATACTAAAACCGTTCGATAACATCACTTTGTCAAACTTTGTATGCCATTGTTTTGGAGCTTGCTTTAACCCATAAAGGGATTTAATTAAGCGACAAACTTTCCGTTCTTGTCCTAGAACAGCAAACCCTTCAGGTCGTTCCAAATAGATCTCTTCTTCTAGGTCTCCATTTAAGAAAGTTGTCTTAACATCCATATGATGTAGTTTTAACCCATTCAACGCTGCTAGTGCGACTAACATCCTAATGGACGTAATCCTTGTAACAAGTGAATAGGTGTTGAAGTAGTCAAGACCTTCGTGTTGCCTGTAGCCTTTCACTACAAGCCTAGCTTTATATTTATCAATAGTGCCATCTACCTTCATCTTCCTTTTGAAGACCCACTTACTTCCTAGAGGCTTAGTGCCAGGAGGAAGGTCTGCCAATTCTCAAGTGTGATTCGACAAGATGGATTCAATTTCACTATTGATAACCTCTTCCTAGAATGGGGCCTCTGGGACGTTACAACTTCTTTATACGTCTGAGGCTCATTTTCTAACAAATATGTTAGAAAATTAGGTTCAAAGGATGTGGTGGTCCTTTGCCTCTTACTACGTCTAGGTTCATCCTCTACAGGATCAACACTAGTTGTAGTCTCCCGAGGTCTCACAACATTATCATTGTCATTACCACTTGGTTCATATACCTTTTTATACGAAAATATATCCTCAAAGAACCTAGCGTCCCTTGATTCAATTATTGTATTAACATGTATATTTGAGACATCAGATTTATAAACCAAAAACCAACTAGCACTACTATTAAATGCATAACCAATGAATACATATCCACGATTTTAGGTCCGATCTTCAACCTTTTGGGTTTAGGAACATGACCTTAGCCAAACACCCCCACACTTTCAAATATTTCAAGGATGGTTGCTTTCCTTTCCATACTTCGTATGATATGCTTTTTGTCTTTTTGTAAGGAACTCTATTAATAACATAGTTCACCGTCAAAATGGTTTCCCCCCACAAGTTCTGTGGCAAACCAGACATGATTAATATAGCGTTCATCATTTCTTTTAATGTTCGATTTTTCCTTTCTGCAATCCCATTTGATTGCGGTGCATAAAGAGCAGTCGTTTGATGTATAATACCAAATTCTATACAGAATTCCTCGAAGGGGCCATCATATTCTCCCCCACGATCGCTCCTTATAGCCTTAATTTTCTTGTTAAGTTGATTTTCAACTTCATTTTTATATTGTCTAAAAGCCACAAGTGTTTCATCCTTACTATTAAGTAAATAAACAGAACAGTATCTACTGCAATCATCAATAAAAGTAATAAAATATTTCTTATTACCCCTAGATGGTACAGATTTCATATCACATATATCAATATGTATTAAATCTAACAGTTCAGTTGATCTATTAATAGAAGAAAAAGGTAATTTTGAAACTTTTGATTCAACACATACTTGACATTTAGTATTAGAACATTCAACTTTAGGCAATAAACCTAAATTAACTAAACTTTTAATTGATTTTAACATGTCCTAATCTTTGATGCCATAAATTAGAAGACTCAAGCAAGTAAACAGAAGTAAAATTATTATTAATACTAACATCACCATTGGTTACAGTCATTACATTCATCTTGAAAAGGCCCTCACTAAGGTATCATTTTCCTACATACACATCATTCTTAGTAATTATAACCTTATCAAAAACAAATACAAGTTTAAAGCCATTCTTGCTCAGAAGAGATCCAGACACTAAGTTCTTGCGAATATCAAGCACATGAAGCACATTATTAAGTGTCACAACCTTGCCAGAAGTCATCTTTAAAGTCATCTTTCCAGTACCTTCAACTTTTAAAGTAGAACAGTTACTCATATAGAGTTTCTCATCATTCTTCATAGGGGTGTAGGAAGAAAACATCCACTTGGATGAACAGACATGCCTAGTAGCACCGGTATCCACCCACCACTCCTTAGTGTTCCCTACAAGGTTACACTTCAACACCATCGCTGTTAAGTTGACATTCTCAACTTCTCAACAAGCGGTATCGACCAAGTTGGCTTGAGTTGTCTTCTTCTTCTTGGATTTCTGTGACTTTTTGCAATCCTTTGAACGATGGCTAGGATTACCGCAATTGTAGCAATTGCCTTTGGACTTTTTGCCTTTACCTTTGCCTTGTTTAGCATTTCCATCATTGGAATATTTCCGCTTCTTAGACTTTGATCCCTCTTCAACATCATTAGCCCTAGAGACCATATGATTATTGCCAAATTTCTTTTCAGCAACTTTGTTGTTTGCTTCTATCCTTAACTTTATTATTAGATCTTCAAGTGTCATCTCCTTGCTCTTATGCTTGAGATAGTTCTTGAAATCCTTCCAGGATGGTGGTAATTTTTCAATAACCGCAGCACCTGAAATGATTCACTCAGGGTCATCCCCTCAGCATGAATTTCATGCACTAACACTTGAAGTTCCTCCACTTGACTCATCACATTCTTAGAGTCTTCCATCTTGAAGTCCAAAAATCTGCCAACAATGAATTTCTTCAATCCAACATCTTCTGTTTTGTATTTCTTGTCTAGACTATTCCATAATTCCTTACTGGTTTTGAAAGTGTTATACACATTATACAAGGAATTGTCTAGACCATTGAGGATGTAGTTTCTGCATAGGAAATCAGAGTGCTTCCATGTATCAACCGCAACAACCTTCTCTTTATCATGTTCGTCTCCTTCTTCCAACTTCGGAGCATCTTCCTTAAGAAAACATTCCAAACACAGGGTTGTCAAGTAGAACAACATTTTTTGTTGCCAACGCTTGAAATCAACCCCATTGAATTTTTCAGGCTTTTCAGCAGGAGTTGAAACAGAGGGAGCCTTGTTGTTGTTGACAAAGTTTGCACTTATCAAAGTCATTTCTGTTACACAAACAAAAACATTGATTAATCACACAAATTAATCGTTCAAAAGTACATAGAGTAGAGAACAATATATAATACAGAAAGATAGAATATACTGAACCCAGATTCAAACGAAATTATCTTAAAATTGTTGTTGATAACTAATACTTTAGAATTGGAATATATCCAATTACACAAGGGTCATAATTTGAGTAGTCAAGTGAGACAATATAATATACTGCAACTGCACAAAACGATTTAAACATAACCTGTATGATGAGTATGAAACAGAAACAGATGTAGAGAGATGAAAGGATCCGAGCCCAACAAAGTTGTCTCCTTAAGACAATTTGTTCCCTCCAATTGATGCAAAGGTTGATGAACAATTGCCTCCCAGGATAGAACAGATCAACGTCTGAAGATCGGTGGCACTACCAATCAACAGCCCAAACGAACAAAGCGAATGCTTGAGGAACCACACACAAAGAATGAAGAATTTATGTGATATGAAAATGCAGCAACATGTAAGCGAGAAGATTAGAAAAACTTTCTATGTATTTTTCTGCTTGTCTCTGTGTCTATATATAGACAACAAACAACCATGTTGAAGAGTTGCCGAAGCGGTTGAGAATAGTTATTATTTTTCTAACCTTTTCTAGGAGCGGTTGGGAGTAGTTATTATATTATTCTAACCTTTTTCAACCCACCTCTTATTCGTAACCCATGAAGTTTAAACATAAACTCCAACATTTTTTCTACACATTTGTTAATGGACACAGGGGAAAATATTAGGGATGACAAAATGGATTCAAACCCTACGAGTACCCATAAAAGTATTTGCAAGCGGGTCGGATAATTACCCACTTATAAGAGTTAGGGATGAGTATTTACATGTAATTTTTTGTCGGGATAGGTGCGGGTACTAATATTATAGTACTCACTCCTCCCCGTCCCACACATATTCTATATTAATATAATTAAAACATGTTACTAAGTAAATAATTTATACAATACATATAGTCTTCTTCTATAAAAAATAATAATTTTATTTTGCTAATTTTATGACTAATAGTAACAATCTAATAGAGAATAATGAATCGTAATTCAACATACTTTACATTAAATATGTTTCACATGTTATTTAATAATATTGAACTATTATTTACTTTTATTTATAAATTTATGAATTTGTTGAAAAAATCTTTTAAGATTGACTTCCAATTATAAATCGATATTTTGTGTTGTTTAATGCTCCAAATTAGTAGCAATTGTAAATCAATAAGTGTTATTTGATACTTCAAATTAGTTGTATAATTTTGTACCTATTTAATGACTTAATTTTGTGATGTTGTATGATTATATTTGTATTATTATTTATTTACGACTTAATATTGGATGAATGAATGTTATGTTTGTTTATTTTTAATACAATCTCTGGTTCTATATATGACAAATAAAATGCAACATTTTATTTCCTAATTATAAGAAATATAAGACTACTTTATTGCTAAATTTTCATTTTACCCTAATTAATTATGAAATATATTAATAATATGTATTTATTTTTCCATGAAAGTGTGTGCATTTATTGATTTATCAACAAAACAATATATACTCATTGGTTAAAAAATTAACTTTGAAAAATAATCACCTTTGAAGTCATTTAATTTCATGAGTGGTCTGATGGAGTGCTTTTAGTTAAATATTTTTCTATCCTTTTTAGCTTATTTGACTTCTTTTAGACTTTTATTTTGCTATTCTAATTCAGTTTTTGTCTTAGGCAAGTAAGTGGGCTTAATTGCTAATTGTAGCGTATTTTCGGATTTTATGCTCACTTGATGATCTATCTACCTTGTATAGGACCTAAAGAGCTTTACAGAGCTCTGAATGGAGCGTTCTAGTAGTCTCTAGAAAGATAACGAAAAGATCTACAAGTTTGTCAGAAATAAGCCAGGCTAATTCTGTCATTTGGAGGGTCATTTTGGGCTTCGAAGTTAGAATCACTGCACTTATATTTTGGGATGCAAGTTTAATTTTTATGGTTGTAAATAGTAAATAATTAGAATTGATGAGTTTGTTCATGGCCCATTCTTTCTTCAGACTTAGTCACTATATTTTATTGACATTAGAGAGACTTAACACATTAGATTAAATTAGCAAAAACAGTTTTTACATTTCTCTTTTTAAGTTTTTAGAATCAAAACCCTTACTCTTATTTTCTCTCAACTGTTTTTCCCTGTTCTTCATTTTCGTTTTGTTGTTCTTTCATTTTCGTGCATATTTCATGGGGCTTTCATTGATGATGATCATGGAAGGCTAAATAATCAATCAATCCAAGGATCCAACCCAAGCAAAAGGAGAATTTGAGTTCTGGTTTGATATTTCGAATTATGTTTGAATGTTCACTTTCTTCTTCAATTTCTAGTCTGTTTTCATAATTATGAATGTGTTTAGGATTGAAAGCGGATTACGTTATGGATTCATTTCCTAATTTCGAATATTAATCACAGATTAATTGGATGATATTTCAGTTAGGGTTGTGGTTTCAATTAATTTAGGGGTTAATTCAATTGAACTGCTTCTAATGAGATGGAACGAACTTTCATAATAGGATAAATTTTTGAGAATGATGATGATTCGAATAGCTTGGTGTGGTGAATTGGATTGATGCTTTTAATCTTTTTTACATTACCTCTTTTCAATTCTGATAGTTTTTGTGTTGTTCTTTATTCTTAGTTTACGTTTTTGGAAATTTTACTTAACGCATATAAACTGTTCGCTAAAAATCCCCCTTACTGTGTTCGCTAAAAATCCCCCATACTGTTATTAGTGAGTTGAAGTTAGAACCATATTGATAGTGTCTCTGAGTCGACCTAGGTTAATCCTGTTCAAAACTGGCGTCGTTGTTGAGGATCGAACCCGGGTCACCCGCGTCACAGGTGGGAATACCACTATACTACAACGACTCCAATTATATTGGTCTTGAAATAAAATTCAAATTTATGACAAATTAACTTACTTAACCAATTATAGTCTTGACGAATTAGATAATTGTTTTTTATACATATAAAATCGGAGGTAGTATTATGTGTAGATGTAATTTATTTTCTAGATAAATTTTTATTTTACTTGTAGTAATTTTTTAATTAATATAGTTTAATTGATTTATTAACTTTATACATAAATAAAGTGCGGATCACATGTTTGAATATAATATAGAGCTACCCAACGAGGATGAGAATTAAAGTTGTTACTCGTGTGGGTATGAGTATGAGTATTATATGATCTTACCGAGACCTACTCTTGTCATTCCTAATGAATATCATGGTACTCTACATGGGATATGTGTTATCCGTTAATATTAAAATACTTAAATATTCTTTATTTTTTAACCAAGCTTAAACACGTAAGTATGCTTCATATTTTTTTTTATTTGTACTTATGTTTAGGAGTATAATTTTATTTGGACTTATATTTTAGTGTATTTTTATTTGAGTTTATATTTTTAAGAGTAACTTTTAGATAATTTTATTTGGAGTTCACCAAATTTAATTATTTAGAATTATTTTGGGCATTTTTAATTGTGTAGATTGTAGAATATTTGAATAATTTTAGTTATAACAATTAAAATTATTTTTTAAGATGGTAGTGTCTCATAACACCCCAAGTAAACCTTTGGGACACTGAAGCATACCTTGAGATGGTACCCGATATTCGGTCCTATCAAATATCGAAGGACTACAACTCCATTATCCCATAGGCCTTACCCTTGAGAAGTGTTAAGCACTCAGCCTAGTCCAATACCTGATACCTCCTAATATTAGGTAATCGCCCAACTAAATACATGATACCCTTTTATAGTTTCAGGTGCTTGCCCAAGCCTAGTACCTGATGTCCTTAGTATTATGTACTTAACCCAACAAAATACTTGATACCCCTATATAGTTTCAAGTACTCAGCCAAGCCTAGTACCTGATATGCCTAGTATCAGGTACTCAATCTAGCTGAATATCTGATACCCTTCTATTGTTTCAGGTGCTCAGCCAAGCCTAGTACCTAATATCCCTAGTATCATATACTCGCCCTAGCCTAATGCTTAGTACCCCTGTAGTATCTGACACTCAGCCTAACCGACTATTCGATATCCTTACGCTAGGTACCCAGTAACTGAATATCGAACATGTCTCATCCAACCTATGATGATCTATTTAAGGAAAGAGTTCCCAAAGTATTTAATAAAAAGTATCATTAGGGGCAAGATCAGGTCCCTAATGATAATTACATATACATTGCCTAAGAGGGCAACCTTGGGGAAAAACCCATAGGTCTAAGGCCCACTATAATATGTATAAATAGCTACATGAATATTGAGGTAAAACACTATTGATTCTCATTTATTATCCTCATTTATTGCTCTTGACGGAGACCTTACTTGAGTGTCAGAGTTTCTTTTGCATGTACCCAACCCTTTGACCTCTCGAGTACCTTTTGGAGTAGAAGAAAGATAAATCTAGAGGACACAAGCAAGGAAAAGGTTAAATGTCTAACACTCTGCAGGAACAACAATAAAATTTTTTGTTTAAATATTTTTAAACTTTTTTTATTTTTTAAAAAATATTCACGGGTACAGTATGGGTAACAAGCAAACACATGACGAGTATTTATATTGTGAAACAGGTAAAGGATGACTAGTATCTACTCTCGCCTCGTCCATTGTCATTCCTAAGCATAATTTTATGTTTTTTGTAAAAAAAATTCAATAAGGTAGTTATAAAGTAAAACTATTTGAATATATATATATATATATATATATATATGAATATTTATCATTATCTTATTATATATACACACACACACACACATACTAACATATATAAAATTTTAAAAATAATTAACAAATGTATTATAAAAATATAATAATATAAGAAAATCATAAATTATAAACTCAACACCTGTCGTAGACACATGAGATATTGCATAGTTAAATGAAAAGATCCAGATTTTTGTTTACTTGATTAATTAATGTGTCATAGTCATAATCCAATCCTTTTAAAAGTGAAAAATAAGTTTATCTTAATAATTTATAGTATTTGTTCTTTATTAGCAATATATATAATAATGAAATATTTTGGTAAAAATAATTAATGCAAGAAATAATATAAAGAAATCTTATAAAAAAGACAAATAAATTTTTAATAACATATTTATATGGTGACATGCAAAAAATAGTACTCCTACTATTACATTTTTACAACGACAAATGGTGCAATTCAAATATTAAATGCAAGGAATAATATATAATTCAAATTGATAAATACAATTATCAAAAAGATAAGCCCCAAATTTAAGGGACCAAATACATGTTTAAGCCTATTTTTTAATAAATTATGAGTAAATTTTGTCTCCAAAAGGAAATATTATACTTTAAAAAAATATAATTATTATAAAAGCATGTATTAAGATTCAAATTTATCGAAATTTCATGGAAGAAAAAGCTATATGATAAACTCAACTATAAATACTTATGTTTGCTTTATTTTTATTTTTTAGGTTTTGACAAAAAAAAATACTTGTTTAATCTTTTTAAGGCAAACAATCTGAGGGTTGAAATTAAGTTGTTGTAAAACTTGAGGAGGGTATAAAAAATTACTTGTTTTAGACATGGTGGGTTAGCGGAAATCTTTCTAGTACAAGGGACTAGAATTAATCTTTCTATTATAAAGATTTGTGAGCATTACCCTTTGTGCAAATATTAGGAAGAGTGAAGAGCCTGGGTGTGAACCATATGAAAAGAACTCAAAATAGAGATATACAACCTACATATTCACAAAAGAAAAGACCATTAACTTCCTTAACGCAAGAAACTATCTTTCTAAAGTTTGTGGATACTTCTCATGCTTCTAATACTTCTAAAACTGTTGAAAATTTATATAAGCTTTTGAGGGAGGTAGTTTCATATGTTGACCTTTAAAATATTGTTCACGTAATTACAGACAACGCTGCAAATTATATTTCGATAAGTTATAGGAAGTTGAGTTCCCGAAGTTCTATTGGTTTCCTTGTGAGACACATTGCATTAGTTTAATGTTGCATGACATTGAAAAAATAGAGGAAGTAAGTGAGATTGTGGTACAAGCTTCCAAAATTATCAAATACATATATAACCTTTGTTATTTATTGTATTTGATGATAAAACACACATGAAAAGAAAATACTTTGTCCAACTCTAACCTGCTTTGCCACTAATTTCATTACATTACAAAAGTATACTGGCTGAAAAAGATGAACCAAGAGCTATGGTAACTTAAAGAGAATGAAAATGCTCAACTTATGCCAAAGAAGCCAAGACAAAAATACTTGGAACAAATTATAGGTTCTAGTTTTTGGAAAATATGTTTTGATATTGTGAAGCGTATCGAACTACTAGTGTGTATATTACGTATTGTTGACAATGAAGATAAACCAACTATGGTTTCTTTTTTACCAAGCTATATATGAAGTTAGGGAAGAGATGGTGAGGAAGTTTCAAAGAAATAAGAAGAAAGTGGAGCCTTGGGATTCACAGCTTCATAAATGCATACTATTGGTTATTGGTTGAATCCATCTTGTCGATATAATGTTTTGGAATTCGAAAATCATAAGTCTACAACATATGGATAATCATAAGCCCACAACTCAGGATCTCCATGAGAATACCATTCAATGACATCCAAAATTCCATATATTATGGACTTATCGTTTTCAAATTCTTGAACATTAAACCAACAAGATGGATTCAATCAATAACCAGCAACATGAATATTTTTACAAAGCTGTGAATCCCAACATTTATCTAAGATGTCAAAGTAACGCTTCACTTTCATCTATTTTCTTTGAAATCTCCTCATCATTTCCTCCCTAACTTTATATATAGCTTGGTAAAGAAAGCCTAAAACTGGTTTATCTTCACTATCAATAATATGTAATACACACAAGAGGATTTTGGAAGCTTGTAATACAATATCACTTGCTCTAATTTCCATTGTCATGCAACATTAAATTAATGCAATGTGCCACACAAGGGGACCAATATAATTTCAAGTACTCAACTTCCAATAACTTACTAGTAGCAACATAATTTGCAACATTATCTATGACTGAGTGAATAATATCTTCAAGGTTAACATATTACCTCCCTTTAAATCTTATATGCATTTTCTACAAATTTAGAAGCATAAGAAGTATCATCAAACTTTAAAAAGATAGTTTCTTTATAGAAATAAACTAGAATGTTGATTATAGTGTGCCTCCAACGATTATTCCACTTATCTACCATAAGAGTACAACTAGTTTGTTTCCAAACCTCACGATACTCTTCAACAAGTTTCTTCACATCATCAACCGACTTATTTAATAAATAACCACAAACATTATGAAAACTTGGACCTTCATATCCTGGACACATGCTACAAAAAGCATCAGCCATAGTCTAGTAATAAGCTAAATTAACTGAATTGGAAGGCACAAAAGCATCAATCATTCATTTTGCAAAAGCAAGAGGTCACACTTTTCTACCTTATTTTTAGTTTGCAACACACATTTTAAAGGTTGTTGGGCTCTAAGAGTTGTTCTAGATGCAAAATGATAACCTATGCAACAATGTTTGCATTAAAGTTTAGTTTGAGTTCATTGTTTCTTATATAGTTCTTTTTTATATTTCATGTGGTGTTCCTAGGTAATTTCATCAAAGGCTTTGGGTATGTAATATTTTCAACTTCAAAATTTACTAGTAAGAACAAATAGTGGGTGTATATTCAGACGACTTCAAACAATATGTATAATATCCAAATGAGAAACAAATAGATGCTAAATAAGGATGTTAAACATAATTATTATTCAAATGTATATCATCCAAATAAAAAAACATAATAAGAAAATAACTACTATCCAAAAATGAATCAATAGAATGTTAACCTATACTCTATCCTTCCATTTTATTGAGCGAGAAAAAACCTTAAAATCTGGCCCTAGAGGATTTGAATGTGAGTTGTAAAAATATGAATTGGAAAGTAGAGAAGGGGATATTTATGTGCATGTTAGTTCAATTGGAATGAAATGTTTGTTGAGAGTTATAAAATCACAGATCACAAAGCACAAACCACAAAACAACGAACACAGTGCGAGCTCCAGGCTTTTGCAATTTTGGTGCATGTGTGCAAGTTTGATGCATAACCATATATGTTTCGGTGACAATGCCATCATTGAGGGATGTCGATGCAATGAGTGATTTTGAGGAGTGCATCATTTACTGAGAGATAAAGTGGTGAGCTTTCCAAATCATAAACGTGATCCAAGCGCACATGAGGACGAGGGTTTTCTTTTGAGATTTTTGGGACAATGTCTAATGACGACATTTTGGTTTAAAAAATAAAATAAAAATTGCATGACCTAATCAGTTCACCAATTCAACTTGTAAACTCGCTGAGTCACACCAAGTCGCACCAGTTTAGTTGTTTGCATCTTTCGTTAAGCAACTCGAGTTACGTAGGTGATTGCCCACACGAGGACAATGATCTTCTTTTAAGATTTTTGAGACAATGTCTATTGACAACGTTTTAGTGTAAAAAATAAAATAAAACAAACTTACATGACCTAATCAGGTCACCAATTCAACTTGTAAACTCATCGAGCCACACCAAGTTGCATCAGTTTAGTTGTTTGCATCTTCCACTAAGCAACTCGAGCTGGGTAGGTGACTGGTTCTCAAGAGAACTAGTCTAACTTGTTGGTCTGAGTTGAGTCTTATAACACTGCCTACAACATGTCATAAAAAATCAACTATCACACCAAAACTCAAATGATTAAGTAACTAATATAAGCAAATCAAAAAAGTAATTGTAAGGATAACCAAATAAAGAAGGAGATGAAGACATAATCAAATTGATTAATAAGGCCATAATTAGACATGGAAGCATGATAAATAAGGGTCATATTAATTAATAAGTACATAATCAAATTCAGTGCTAAATCAAATAAAGGCATTAAACTCATGAAATATTTCATTTTATATGAGATAGTCAAATAAGAAAATAATCAAATTAATGTAGGGAATATTATAAGATAATCAAATCAATTTAGGATACATAGGCATCATAAAGAAATCAATTTTAATATAAGACATACCTCAATGGTAATCAACCTTTAATTTGCCAACAAGTCCCTTAGGAATTGATATCCATATGAAGTAAGTACCTTTTCAGCTTTCCAGGTAGGATATCTGTGTTCAATATGTTGTGCTTTAAAATTGTGAAAAACTTGCAGTTGGATTATCATACAATCAATGATACAAAATTATCAATAAACCATATTTGCTTCGCAAAAAAAAAAACCCATTAAATCATGATTAAACCATAAAAGTTGTATCTAAGAAGCAACAAGAACAAAAAGCACAAAATTGAAATGGTAGAAAATGAATTATATTGACAAGCATAAGTAGAACTTGTAATTTATGATGGACAATTTATTGAAAGAAATAATAAAGAAGAAAGTAAAATAAAATTAGTTTTTAAAAGTTATATTGCATGAATACAGTAGAACAAATGAATAAGATGAGTGCTTAAGAGGGTACAAGTTGAAGCCTAAAAAAAAGTAAAGAAATGTATTTCAAGTTATGATTTTTACAAAAAGTTACAAAGGAAATCAATTTGTACCTAGGACGCATAAATTGAAAATGGGAATAAAAAATGCAATATAAGAGTTCCATATGAGGCATCAATACTTTCTAAGTCGAAAATGAGAATTTGAAAGCATGAAATGACGAACCCATGTAAATCTAGACCCAAGTTTGCGTAATAGTTACATAGGGGTTTTCTCATGTTCTCTATACTGTCACTTCCCATAAGCAAAGTTACGATTTTAGAGAAAGGATTTGAGCGACAAGGGGAGTTACAAATGGTATTAAAGCAAACCTCTCTCTTACTACAATGTGGTTCGAGGACAAACCAGAAGGAAGTTGGTGGACATGTAACACCCCATGCGAATCACATTGGAATGAGAGAGATCCAAAGACTTGACACGTATGAGACTATATAGTTGAGGATGGCTTAAAAAAATTAATTGGTGCTACCTATACTTACAAAATGCATCTACTTTTTGGCAGTCACTTAAGAACTCCACAGTTAAGCATGCTTTGCTTGGATCAATTAGGGATGAGTGACTTTCTCGAAAGTTTTCCATAAAGCATGTTAGTGAGAACAAAGAACGCTAAAAAATCTCGTGTTGGTTTGTGGGACAGTCAGTGATCCTAAAAGCAGCCAAAACATATTTTCAAGGTCTAAAAAAGAACTACCTTTAAAGGGTTCTGACCAACAAGGATGTTAAGTGAAGTGTCATAATGTGTGAACCATTGAGATGTTAACAATCAAGAACGTTACGCAACTCATGTGAGACGAGAATTTCGTCATAGAAATCCTAGGGTTTTGGATGATTGAAGATTAAATGTTGATTTGAAATTTAGGGTTACTTACACTTATGCACTTACTTATGTGAGGTGAATATGGACATTGGGTCGTTCATCCATTTGTAGTGTAC
Source organism: Glycine tomentella (assembly GCA_007407185.1). Classification (NCBI taxonomy): domain Eukaryota; kingdom Viridiplantae; phylum Streptophyta; class Magnoliopsida; order Fabales; family Fabaceae; genus Glycine; species Glycine tomentella. The sequence goes on along the minus strand of PYAF01005385.1, from coordinate 550,788 downwards.
ATGGGAGACTATTGGACTTGGCCACATGGGCTTTGATCTTATATGTAAGCAAACATATTCGCTCTAGGGGAGTTGCTATTGACACTATCAAAATTGCTAATGGCATTACTTATGTGGGTGCCTTTTAGCATTATTCCATAATATTTTTTGATAGAAACACAGTGAAATCATGATTTTGTTGTATATTTTTGGGTAAAAAAATTGCAAAACGAAATCATGATTTGGTTGTATTTTTTTGGGTGAAAAAAATTGCACAACGAAATCATGATTTAGTTGTCCAATTTCTCCTTCTAAATCATACAATGAAATCATATTTTATTATACAATTTCTTCCCAAAAAATACACGTGCAACTTTTTTCACCCCAAATTTTAACACAATGGAATCATGATTTTGTTATACAATTTTTTCACTCGCAAAAAATACACGACGAAAAAAAATTAAACGAGAGAAGGGTTGGGGGTGTAGGAAAAGAGAGAAAGGTAAAATGCACAATTTGTTAATCTAGTTTGATAACAATGCTTTTGATCTAGTTTGATAATCTTCGTAATGAAAATGCTAAAACCAAATCTGTCCAAAGCCACCCATTCCAAATTATTTTTTTAATCGGCACAACTTGTTGATGATATTTATATCCTGCACCTCCCATTTTGCATCCTACACCTCCCAAAAGACTCTAGTGGACAAAATTACCCCTTTATCAAGCATCCTCAGAACGACTATTTTAAAATAAAATACCCTTTCAGAATATGAAAAACTACATTCTAAAATAACTATTCCAAAATATAAAAAATATATTTTAGAATAATTATTCTGATAAAATATCCTATTCCAAAAATGACTATTCTAAAATGTAGTTTTTTTTTATTCCAAAATAGTTATTCCATATACATGTCCTATTGTGGTGTGGAATGACTATTTTGGAATAGGTGGCAATACCCTCTTTCCTTCTTCAAATTCAAACTTAGTGTCACCAAGTCCTCGTGCCACTGTGTACCACATCTGCACCTCCACGCCACCATGATGATTTAGAAGTTGTTAGGGAGGAGGTGATTGGTGGGGTACCAGAGGCGGGCAGAAAGGGTGGTAGAGGGGAGTTTGAGCCAGTCGCAAATGGCAACAATGGTGAAACAGGAGGAGAAGGTGCATAATTTTTTTCGCCATCCTTGAAGTCGTCTGTTTGGACGAGGGTGTCATCAAGTGCTTGGGCGGCACTGGGGAGAGGGAAAGGTGTTAGGATTGATGATATTTTTTATCATTGAAACTTTTTGGAAGGTGTAAGATTCATATTGGAAGGTGCACGATATAAATGCCCTTATTGACTTATTCAAGTTACTTTCTTAGGGTTTCGGGTCAGGTTGGACCGGTTTTTCACCAATACAATATTGTCAGAACAAATAAATAAAATAAAATCTTGTCTTTCTTACTCTATGACTCCACACTCAAGAGTCGAAATCCGCATAATATTGAAGGACTCGGTTAACAGTTCCCAGTGACTTAACAATGGAATCGCACCTTCTGGTGGGACCCATCCCCGTCGCACGCTATGGTTGCGCCGCCTATTCCAGCCACTTTCACTCCGCCGCACCCTCTTCCTGGGCCAACTCTCCTCGCCGGCGATCTCCACTCGTCGTGGCCTCCTCGTCGTCCGCCGCCGTTAACGGCGGCCAGAACCACTACGCCGTTCTCGGTGTCGCCCGCACTGCCACCACCGTCCAAATCAAACGCGCTTATCGCCTCCTCGCCCGCGAGGTATTCTTCGATTTCCTACGAACACTTGTTTGATGTTTCGTAGAGTCTGCGTTGTAATATGCTACGAGCTGTGATGATTCCCGATTTGATATGAAAACCTAAGAATTAGGATATGTGAACTTATTTGAATTTTGATTGTTTGTTTTTCTTTGGCATTTCGGAATTTTGTAATTGTTACAAATTATTTAACAGTTTCTGTAATTATTTTTGTTGTGCTGGTGGATTGGATGTGTAAGATAGAAATGGAAATGGATTGAATAAGCCACCAATTTGGTACCCCATTACTATCTTCTCTCCCAAGTAGTCCCCAAAATAATAAAACTATATAAGTAGTCTGTTCAATATTGAATAT
>PYAF01005385.1:526454-548585 GCA_007407185.1 Glycine tomentella | reverse complement strand
TTTTTTATTTTTATTTTTATTTATTTTTTTTTTTTTTTTTTTTTTTTTTTTTTTTTTTTTTTTTTTTTTTTTTTTTTTTTTTTAAGTAATTGTTGGTTTGTTTGAAATGGATTTCTTAGGGCATAATCACTGTCAGTGATGAGAGCATGAAAGGAGTGAATCTCAACCGTATAATTGAAATGAATGGTTGAGATTAAATTAATTAAAACAATCTTGACAATCAATGTATAGTAACATAATCAAGGTTTATTCCTCTCATCTCTCACGCTTGGAGGTACTGGTTAGAAGAATAGATTGTGTGCTTTTTAGTCCTATGAAGAGGGGGGGAGAGGGAGGGCCAAGAAGGGCATTGGAGGAACCTATGTTGTTAATTGTGTTGCTATCATGGCGAATAGTGAATACTGGTCACAAATTTGAAGTGACAACGCAAAAGGGTGTAATGTTGCAGGTTTGCTGTCCTGGGAAAAGCAGTTGCAATTTACCCTTTTTTTTCGTTTTCCCTCCTTTTTTTTAGTTTATAATTTTTTGTCTTTTCAGCACCCTTTTTAGTTTTATTAGGTTGTCCCCTAGACCTCTCTTATCCCATGTGAAGTTTGAATGTGTTCACTCTTCATCTCCCTTGGACATCTTGTATTTTCTTCTCCTCGGTTCTTTTCACTGCTCTCAATCTCTCAGGCCTCTCTTTGTTTTTCACTGCTACTTTCTCTCTTTTCACTATTCCATTGGTTCACTGTTGCACTCCTCATTTCACCATGGCATCATCTCAACCACCAAGTCAACAACCAATTCCCTAGGTGATGCAATTGGTGTTGGTGATCCAGCTAGATTCACTAGACAACATACTAGACTCACTACAGTTGCTCCTGTTGAAGAGGAGGAGAAGGAAGAACATATCTTTGATGACGAGAAACAAGAGATGAGGAAGACATTGGAATTGGAGATAGTGATTCTATTTAAGGAATCACTTGTAATAGGCACTGGGCAGCATACTTTGATTACTAGTCTTTGATAGTATTGGATTTGAATGTTAGTGACAATAACAATCGATTTTGATTATTAATTATGACTGTGTCTTTAGTTGTGTATTTTTTCTATTTTGAGTATTTATGCATGTATGGTATAAATTATGTATATTGTTTTCTAAACTTCATAATAGCTGCCATCCTGCTTTTTGCTATTCCACTTTTGCGGTTTTGGGGTCGGCGTTGACTAGCGGTTAAGAGGGATCTCATGGTAAATAACATTATTGAAACTTTGGTTTTTAATTGAGCTGAATGACGTTGTGTGATAAATATAGCCATATAGGCAACCTCACCTAGTAGGATAAGATTTTTTATTTTATTTTATTTTTTTTTTTTTTTGTATCTGAGTATCTCTCACACCCTGACTAGATATGTTCCTAGTCGGTAGACACTGATAATTATCATTTTAGCAAATGCATCTGTGGAGTTTTGTTAAACTGTAATGATAGTTTAGCAGACACTTAATTCTTCTGGAAAATTTTAATTTGTAAATGCTACTATAGAAGTGATGCTATATTTGGTATCTGACTCTTTAAATGCTATTTTCTCGTTTCATCTTCTCTGTAATTTTGCTGTGAATGCAGTATCATCCTGATGTTAGCAAGGATCCACACGCTGCTGAATTATTCAAGAGCATCCATCATGCATATGAAGTGAGTACTGTTATTCAACTTTTCTTATAGAAATAGTTGCCTCTTAAGAGGAATTTAATTTAATTTTTCTGGGGAAAGGAAAAGTTTTACATTTTTTAATAGGGATCCTACTATTACACTTTGCAGTTCTATTGGTTCTACAACGATGTTCTTTGGTAAAGACTAAATAAACAGAACAGAATGTAACTAATTGACATTCAATTAATGGTTTTTGGATGTTCTTTGGTAAAGACTAAATAAACAGAACAGAATGTAACTAATTGACATTCAATTAATGGTTTCCAAAAACGTACCTAAGGTTAAAAGACAAACTAATATCGCTATGCTTTCTCTTTCAGTTTTCAAATTGAAAATAAAACTACTACATAGTGCAGACTGCAGACAGCTTTTTCCTCCAACAAATGTATTGCAATTATGTTGTTTTAAATTTTGAAGCATTTTATGAAGTTCCCAGAATTTCTTCTGTAATATGAGGTTTGCTTTTTTATGCTCTGTAGCACATGTACTTTTGGAAATCCAATGATGGTATCTGATTTCTTCATATCTTCAAACAGGTCCTATCTGATGAAGCAATGAGAGTTCAGTATGATCAAGAACTTCAATTTGGTCACAAGCCTTACAGGGAAAAATGGAGTTACAGCACTGCATTTGAAGATCAGGCAAGATTCTATAGGTGGGACCGCCTGAGGAAAAAAATGGATAGGGAAAGATACTGGGAGAATTACAATGTGAATGAGGACTACTATACCAGTGAAACAGATGAGGAAGAAGATGAAGTAGTAGATTTAGATGAAGAGAGGGGTTCTTTTGTTGAAGTGCTTAGATCAGCATTCATGTCATTATTTTTGCTTCAGACGCTTGGATCCCGTTTCTCACTCACATTCAGCAGTCTGATGGCATTGTTTGACAAGAAGTTAGACACCGGCTATAAAATGGGCTATGTAATAGCATGGATTTTGGGTGGGAGGGGTGGCATATTGCTAACACTGTGCTTGTCATTTGCAAGTTGGGTTTGCGGGAAAACCAGTAGTAGTGTTGTTGCACTAGTTGTGGTGGCCATGTGGGTTGGCTCCTACCTTGCAAGGTATGCACCACTTCCCCAAGGTGCTCTATTAGCTCTTCTCTACATGTCCATTAAGCTGCAGTCTGACCTAATATAAAGACATTCTCGCACTGCAACTAGCATTTCTCTGAATCTGTAGATCTGACTATATTCTTTATTATGGTGTTTGTATTATAATATGCTCTGGTAAATGTAAATAAATGTTATTTGTTGATTATAACTAAAGTACATAAACGGTTGATGACTTGTAATATGCAAATTTCAATCCTGTCCCTGATTGTGTGCTGGGTGCAATAGTAGTTGGCATATAATGGAGAGAAAAAGTATTGAGAATGATACACAGGGCTTTGGAAAATGAACACTGAAATTTGTTCGCAAATTATTAGAAAATTCTACAACTTCCCCATTTACCCATCAAGTATTAGCAGAAAGAAAAGAAAGACAAGAATTTACAGGTTTCTTCACACCGGGGGGTGTAACTAAAATAATGAATTAAAAGTTTCTGCAACAATCAAGATTAGGGTTTGGGAAGTTCCATTTTCTAAGAGCTCTTTACTTAGACGCCATGATTCGTAGACTTCAAATTCCTCCATAGATACCTCCCGCTGGCCATGTCAACGAATACCCAGAATCCATTCTGAATCATCTGAAACCAAAGCAACAATCCAAGTCAGGATTAAAAGAAAATCAAGAATGATGGTGAATTGCATAAAGAATATGGAACTGAGGGCACCTTGATGAAATTGAAATGATCCTTGTTAGAGGAGGCTTTGTTTTCTATGTCTTGGCTGGTCACGTCAATCTCCGAAGAGGAACTCACGGTGGTCCAGGCAATATAGGCGGCCAACAGAGCGGAGAAAAAGATCAGGATGAACCTGAGAGGACACATGTCTTGCAAGGCAACAAAAAGAACTGGATTTGCAGTGATAGGAAGTCAGAAAGCAAGAGAGAATATTGATGACAACCCGAGCAGCAAGTAAAGAATTGTTTGTGCTTTGAGTATGTGGAGGTTGAGTTGTTTATATATGACAATCATATAGTTGTATCAATGAATGAATGAGTAAAAGCGAGGAAAGGCACGCTGCGTTGTCTGTGTCTTCGTGACTTTTCCTTGAGAACCAGTGATGTTTACATTGTCAAATGTTCCCTTTGTGCATATTGGACTTTTTACAACCTTGGGATAAGGAAAAAATATACTACAAATATAACAACAACGATGTATTTCGTTATATATTATGCGTGAGCTGGCCCTCCTAGATCATCCAAAGTTGAATAAATCTACTCCACTGTCTAATTCTCTGGGTATTATTTCGTGCGATATTTTGTTTTGCTATGTTTTGTTAGTCAATATTTAAAGATATATTTTTTGTCTGACCAACATTTTCATTTTTTCTCTCTGATAATTTTTTAATATTAAATTTGTCTCTTCTTGTAGATATCTTTTCACATGGTAAAGATGAAGTCGTTGAACTCGTCTTGCCAGACCCATAGCCATATGATATATCCTTGTAATTTGATTAAATGATAACAACGTTGATAGAGTAAAAATAAATGGTTTTTCAATACCTTTATAGAAAGAAATATAAGAAAGGATTGAATTTGTTTAAGCTATTCGTAGTTATTCAAGAAAGAATAGAACGCCTATAAATAAGCCTACACAAGTATGTTGCTCTATTTGTCCTTTTTTTAGGGGACTTTTTGTCCTTAAAAATATCAATTTTAAAAAGTTAAAAATATATTTCTGCTATAGTTAATTAAAAAAACAATAATTTACCCAATTTGTTTTACACATAGTACTTATGACAAAAATAATGAAATGGAATGACTATCAAGAGAGTTCAGTTCAATTGATTGAGTATAGTGCGTGAATTATTATAAACTTTTTAATACTTATTTTCAATTTTTAGTTATTTATGGATAAATATTTTTGACATCGATTGATTTATAAAGTTGACCCCATCAAGTAAAAAAAAAAAAAGCCTTTGTTACTATGTAAATTGTACATAAAAAATACATTTATATGAGTAAACATTTATAAGACATTGTTTTGAAATTTATTTGTTCTTTTTTATAAGATTCTCTTCTAATTATTTCTTGAATTAGTTATTTTTTATTTATCAAAGTATCCTTAATAATTCTAGTTCATAAATAATAAATAATAAGAATTGTTTCTTTCTCTCTTATGAGGATTGAAGAATGAAAGAGTTCAATTTTACAAATTAAAACTTCACTACTATTCCATTCTCCATGCATTAATTATTTAAGAACAAATTTGGAAAATATTTTAAAATTATAGACAAATTTAATTCTAATTTTTAAATTAATCATTTTTTTAATAAGTATAAATTAGTTGACAATGTCTTATAAAAAAAGATAGGAAGATTATTTAAGCCAATACTAAAAGTAACTTAGCATGAAACTATCCAATAACATGTGGATATGTGGAGATGCGATATGACTTGTAACATGTGCTATTATAGATTTGACTAGTCATGACACTTATCCACATATTGTTGGAGTGTCAAAAGAGAAATTGAAACATGATTATTATAACATGCAGCAAAGGAAAAAAAATCTGAATATTAACTTTGATGTTTTTCCTTAGATTTAATGTGATTGTTTAGAAAAATGTACATCTTCAATGTGTTCAAGCACCTTTAGATCTAACACTTCTAAAGTGAGTAACTTATTTAAAGAACAAGTAAATAATGATAGACATCAACAAGAAAAATAATAATCAATGTTATATGTACATATATAATAAATTCATTAGTTGATTTTTATTATCAATTATTAATATTACTTTATTATTTTTATAGGAAAATACTTATTTTATTCTTATTCACTTTAAAAGTCAAATCCAATATTTCTTTTGAGATTTGATCTATGCATCATAACTTCTTTTTTTTTTTGAACCTCTCGCATCATACAAAATTAACTAATCAACAAGTTGTTGATTCGAGTAAAATGGACTCGAATTTCTTAAGTAAAATCTTGAATTAGAGTCTTCTAAGTGAAAAACATAGTTAAAAGGGAAAATATCATTAAAGGTGACTAACTATATTCCTCAATAAAAATTAATCATAGAAAAAATAATAAATACTTCACAAATGTAATTAACAAAAAAACACAAAATTAACTAAATATTATTATCACAATCCTAACTCTCAATGGGCTAGAGTAGGATAGACAAACTAAGTGTTTCATCTAAAAAAAATTCTTCTTTATTTTTTATCCATCAAATTTGGAGTTTGTATGAATATTTATTTGGTGCAATTTCCACTCCTTGTTTGTTGTCATAACAAAGAATGTCCATACTAATTAATACCTTGACAACCCGAGAAAATGTTTTTATATAGTTAATATCTTTAAATTGATGACTTCTAAAGATAACCAAACACTCTTTTATTAAAAAACTCCATGGAGTCATCAGAAATATATTTTATCTTGTACACCCACTCATATCTAAAGTGCTTTCTTCCTATGAGGTAAATTCCACTACTCACATTCCATTGTCTTTCAATAATTGAATTTCATTTTATATTGTCTCTCTCCATCTCTCATCCTTTACTGCTTTGCTTCAGAGAAGGATATGACCCACAATTTACAATAGTAGTTACAAGAAATTTTGATGTCATAAAGAAAATTTATCGCAAATGATATAGGCGCTAGTTGATAGAGTGTACCTGAGTCATATGTTGATGTGAATTGGTGGAAGGGCTTAATTGACAGAAGAAGGGAATGGTTTCTTTTTCTTGATTAACGAAGAAGGGCTTAATTTCTGAATTAAGTTGATTTCATAGTCATGCAGATGAATAGAAATCGTGGTAAAAGACCTTTTTTTAGTAGTGAAGGCAATTTTATTTGATGTCCATAATCTGGTTAAACAATCATTACCTTGCATCATCCCCTACATTTTCTATCTTTTTATAATGAGTCCATCCCACACAAGCACGAGAGAGACCTAGTATAAAAAAAAGATAAAGAAAGGAAAGGCAAAAAGCTTGAATTTCCCATTTATTATATCATATGGTTACCAACTCAACTATTTCAAAAAAAAAAATTAATGAAATCCAATTTTTTTTCAATTTTTTTTTAATTTAAATTGAATTCATCACAGATAAAAATAGATTATGGCATAGATTTGTTTTCATTTTTTTAAAAGAGAGCATTTATATCATTTCATTAAATCACTACTAGAAAAAAGGCATTGAATATCGGTTATTAAAATTGAGGTTAAAAATTATTTTTTTACATCGATTTTCACTAAAATTAATGTAAAATTTCTTTACAACTTCGGTTTTAACTAAAAATGACTTTCTAAAGGTCATTCCTACATCGGTTGGTTCTATAACCGATTTCGCCATTTTTATTAAAAAAAATTATTTTGTTTCACAAGAACCATTTTCTTCTTGATCCATTTTTGTCCTTGTAGGTGATTTTTCTACATCCTAGAAGTGTATCTTGGACAATTCCCATCACTAGCTTGTTTGACTGTGGTGACAAAATGCATTTAGGAACCATCATCAGCTCCAACACCTTAGCTCTGGTTTCCAAAGACTAAGGAACATGCATATTCTTTTCGTCCCCATCAAAATCAACATTATATGGTGAAGTTATAGACAAGTTAAGCTGGAAAGTAGAATAAAGCATGATTTTGATTCTGTGCCCCGTGATAGACATTTAATGAAGACTAGGCTGACGAATGAAGAAAACAAAGTCTGCATCATTCAAATGAGCTCAACCTAAAACCACAACATTAAGAACTATTAGAAGGAATTTAGACAAAACCAAAAAGAACAAGATTATCATTGTTTAAAAATAGTGCCTTGTAGCCAAGCTCCAAATGATGATCACTGCTTTTTTTTTAAATATCTTAGATCAAGTCTTTGTCCATCATTATGAATGATGTACTTGGCACCACTTTTTCCAGGTGGAGGATGGGGTCCATACTCAACAAGTTCCTTCAACATGTTTTTTAATTTTTCATTTCAAACATTTTCTGTTAATTTTTTTGGAAAGGCATCAATAGGAACAGGAAAAGCATATTGAATTACAACCTTTCAATGTTATATGGATTCACAGTCAAGGTATGTTAGCTTCAATGCGATACTCAACGGTTAGCTGGTTTGTTATTCTGTAGATTAAAGTTTATAGCAAGGCCTAAAATCTAGTGGCAGGTACAAGTTTCAGGCTTTCAGCATTTGCTATTCAAATATACTCTGTATAAGATAATTAGAATTTTAAAAAGCACCAATTTAACATTTTAAATCGGTATAATAATCAAACACGGAACCTTTTCTTCGCATTTTCAGACAAAAATCCAAGCAGAGTTATTGCATATCATAATTTTTTTGTATAAAAAAATGCATATCCTAATTGATAATCAACCAAATATATAACACAGGTTCATGAGGTTTTGGTATTCCATCTTGCATGGAAATAAATCAATCAGTATAGAATAGAATAGTTCAAGGTCTCTTGGCTTTTGTTTAATGAATTCATACTCACCATATATTTCAATATCAAGGGCATCGCAATAGTGGGATCAATGTTCCCAACCATCACAATAGTAAATGTTGATGGATCTTTGAAATGTGTGTTGAAGAATTCAGAAGCTTTATGTGGATCAACCTTATGTAAGTCACTTTTTCTAATAGGCTGCAAAACAGACAATATGCTGAAAGTGAAAAGTAGATCATTCAACCAATGACTTAATTGATGTCAGAAGTCATACCCGGAAGAAATTAGAGTTTCCATAGTTAATTAAGCTCCTTTACACGGTTTGTAAAAGCAATATATGGCTCCCTGTCTTGAGCAGATACTACTTCTTCAACCATTTGCATGACTATTTTCTTTATCAATCTGATTAACAATCATCATATAAAGAGGCAAAAAAACAAAAATAGTTCAAAAACCAAAATAAATTTATAAAGAAATACAAAAAAATAAAAATAAAAAAATCCAATGTATGTAGCTTTAAAATCGATACTGCTAAAACTACTTTTGGTAGCGAGTTCACAAACCAAGTAAAGCTTTCTACCTTCGCTTCCGAATCTAAGGAGTTCCGTAGCGGAATGGAGAACTTCCTTTAAGGCGAGGACCGCATTGGAAGTGTCCTCGGGAAGCGTCGTCTTTGTTCATGTCCCTAAAAACATCTTTAGTAATAGATTTCAAATTGAGATCTTATACGACTTTTTGGTAAACTTCATAATAATACATAGGATTGAAGATCTCTAAAGATCTTTCTAATTTTTTTCTTTAGTGATAGATCATATTTTGAGATATTGAGAAAAAGAAAGAGGAAAAAAATTATTCTTTTTTGAACAATGTGTACATCTTGAGGGTTCTTCTACAAAAACTCATTTTTCATGTTAAAGATCTTTTCACCTTCTTTATTAGAAGATCTACTGAAGATCTAACATTAAAAATGTTTTATCTCCTCGATGAGACGCATGAGACCCATTTGCAAGACCCAAAGGACTGCTGTCAAATAGTTGGTTACAATCCACTTCGAAAATCACATGCATGAGACCCATTTACAAGACCCAAAGGACTGCTGCGAGTAAACTTGAGACTTCTGCTTCTGCTAGCAAGATGGAACCGTGGCCATGAGATGCTCTAGCTGACATAAAATCTTCATTGCAGTTTCGAGTACAAGCACCCAGGAAGAATTCTCAAGCTTCATTGTTGACAGATGCGTCAACGTTACACTAGTGAATTTCGTCCAGCATTTGAGAAGGGAAGCTTTTTGCGAGACACGTGCCATTGTTAGATGTAGGAAGGTGACAAAGTAAGGGAGAGTTGGGGAGGCTTGGTCTCATTGTTCCATACTAGCTTTGTCATTTCTACGCTGCCACAGCTCACAAGCACCAAAGAACAGCCACAACACTGGTAATCTGTGTTGGATTAAACTTTAACAATAATAAATTAGATATGTGAAGAGTCATGTTTCTAGGTGAAGAAGTTACTCATGTGAAGAGTCATGTTCATAGGTGAAGAAGTTACTCATGTAAAGAAAAGTTACTCATGTGAAGAGTCATATCTCTAGGTGAAGAAGTTACTCATGTGAAGAGTCATGTCCCTAGGAGAAGAGTTACTCAAGTGAAGAGTCATGTCTTTAGGTGAAGAGTCATGTCGTATTATAAATAACATCTCATGTAAAAGACCAGTGGGGTGGCTTGACAGACAATTATCTAAATACATCAGAAGTATTCTACTAGAGAAATTGTTGTGTTTGTGTGAGTGCACCAGTGTGTGTGAGGACCTGTGATACCACAAATTGATATCAGAGCTTGAGAAAATGGAGAATGGGCCAAGTAGTAGTCTGCCACCACCCAGCCTTACAAAGGCTAATTACGAAAACTGGAGTATCTAGATGAAAGCTCTTTTGGAAACCTATGATAGTTGGGAAGTTGTCCATGGTGGTTTCGAGGAACCAACATCCACAGCAGGATATATGGCGGCGCAGAACAAGACATTGAAGGAGACGAGGTTGAAAGACAAAGGAGCGTTGTACATGCTATTCCGGGCTGTTGATGATTCCGAGTTTGAGAAGATCGCTGATGCAACAACTTCAAAGGAGGCGTGGAACATTCTTGCAAATGTCTACAAGGGAGCCAATCGAGTTAAACAGGTTCGACTTCAAACTCTCTGTGGAGAGTTGGAAGGAACGAAAATGAAGGAAGGAGAGGGGTATCCAGTTTCATCACCTGGGTCTAGACTGTGGTAAATCAACTAAAAAGAAATGGAGAGGTGTTGTCCGATGCCAGAGTGGTGGAGAAAATTCTGAGGTCTCTCACTGACGACTTCGAGAATGTTGTATATGCGATTGAGGAGTCAAAGGACCTAGCAACGCTCACCGTTGACGAACTTGTTGGTTTCTTGGAGGCGCATGAACAAAGAAAGAAAAAGCAGAAAGAAGAGTCACTGGAGCAAACACTCCAGACAAAAGCTTCAATCAAGGACGAAAAGACACTCTATTCTCAAAACTTTTGAGGTAGAGGGCGTGGCTATGGAGGTCGAGGAGATGTTCGCGGTAGTAGAGGCCGCAGTCAAGAAGGAAGGAATAAGGAGCAGACTGAATCAAGTCGGCAGAATTGGCGAGGCCAAGGTCGTGGAAGAGGCTGACATTCAAATCAATCGAATTTAGAATGTTTTAAATACGGAAAGTATGGACATTACTCGAGAGATTGCAACTCGGACAAATGTTACAACTATGGTCGAGTCGGACATTTTGCGAAGGATTGCTAAGATGAAAGAAGAAATGAAACTTCAAACCTTGTTACAGAAGGAGAAGTAAGAGATGGAGGAATTCTGATGATGACTAGAAGTGAAGTCAACCAGGGATCCGAGATGGAATGGTATCTAGACACTGGTGCAAGCAATCATATGTATGGGCATAAGCATTTGTTCAGTAATCTGAGACAAATAGAAGCCGGACATGTTTCATTTGGAGATGCTTCAAAGGTTGATGTAAAAGGCCGAGGTACGATTTGTTTCTTGCAGAAAGATGGACGAATTGGGCGCATCCGAGATGTCTATTACGTGCCCGATCTAAAAAGTAATATTCTTAGTGTGGAAGAGAGGATTCAAAATTCCAGAAAAGGGAGGAGAGGATTCTCATTTGTGTCTCCAGCATTAAGCTGTTGAGAGAGCATCTCCGAGAGGTTGAGAGCAACCCTTGTTGAGAGCGTTTCCACCATTATTGTTGGTGAGGTTGAGTGTCTCCGGCTGAAGGCCGTTGAGAGTGATTGTAACCATTATTATTGAGAATAGTGGATTGTTCTGGACTAGGTCCCGTGGGTTTTCCTTTTGAAGGTTTTCTCCCACGTAAAGTTATTGTTGGTTGAGTCTGGTGACTCCTCAGTGTTTGTGGTTGGTTGAGGTGTTTCTCCCAACAGAGAAGGGGATTGTGTGTTTAATCCCATCAAAGTAAGACAGTCCAACCGAGATCTGTGTAGATAATAAGTCAACAATCGAGTTAGCTAAGAACCCGGTCAATCACGAAAGGAGCAAGCATATCGACGTCAGATTCCACTTCATCCGAGATCAAGTAAAAGGAAAGAAGGTGGAGTTATTTCATGTGGCAAGTCGAGATCAAGTCGGAGATGTTTTCACGAAGCCATTACCGACATTGCTGCTGGAAAATTGTAAGATGTTGGGATGAAAGATGGAAGAAATATTTAAAGTTTATGGGGGGATTTTGTTGGATTAAACTTTAACAATAATAAATTAGATATGTGAAGAGTCATGTCCCTAGGTGAAGAAGTTACTCATGTGAAGAGTCATGTCCTTAGGAGAAGAATTACTCAAGTGAAGAGTCATGTCTTTAGATGAAGAGCCATATCGTATTATAAATAGCATCTCATGTAAAAGACCAGTGGGATGACTTGACAGATAATTATCTAAATACATCAGAAGTATTCTACCAGAGAAATTATTGTGTTTATGTGAGTACATCAGTGTGTGTGAGGACCTGTGATACCACAATTTGACCATCATCTAACGTTCGAAGGATTGTAAAGATGCAATCATTGAGACTTTCAGCATTTGTTATAATTTAGCTGATGTTGGTCCAACCAGCAAGAACGCAACCAGACCTGCACCAAAGAAAACGTGCCATGGAGACTCCGGTTTGGTTGTGAAGTGAGGACATGTTACACTTTCTTTTTATAGTGAGATTGCGTCTTATGATTTAATTCATTAACTTTATTTTTGTTTTCTAAATGTGGCTCCGTCCCACCATGAAACCATGATCGGCTGAGTCATTACTCATAGGCCGTACTTCATTCATTTCTCGCCATTTGAAAAGAAGAAATTAATGCCTTTTTCTTTTATTATTTCTTAATTATTAAGTAAAGACAGACCCAAGTATTAATTGAAATATATTATTTTTTAAAGAAAATTAATAAGTAATCATACTGGAAACTAGATTTAATTAAGGTAGTTAAATGATATGATAAGCAAAAAAAGCTTAAATATATTTTTTCTTTATCAAAATTAAAAGTCTTTTTTTTTTTAGTTTTTCAAATTAAAATTTACATTTTTTAGTTATTACATATAATGTCACCGTATTCTTGAAATTTTATGTTATTGAATTCTTTTAATTTTTTTTAAAAGCACACATACATAAGAAGCATACAAGATGTGATTTATTTATTTTTTGTTTAAGAACAATAATTATATTATTATATCACATTTAAATGATTAATCATGTTGAAATTTTGTGTTTCAATAATTAATTTCAGTTATATTTAAGATAATTGTAATAACTATTTATCATTAATAGATTTTATTTTATATGATCAAATTAAGTGAGTTCATTAGACTACTAAATAGGTAGATGTTGGTGACAATTCATTAGGGGATAATAAAAATCTTATTAGGTTAACACGCTATAAGAAGACCATGATTTCTAATATATCAAATTGTTACACAGTTTTTCTTCTCCTCATTTAAAGAGTTATGAATATCTCATTAAAGAATAAAAAGACTCTAAGGAAGAAGAACCAATATATCATTGTTTATGTTCAAGATGGATAATATAAAGATTCCACAACAATTATCGAAGAACCTTTTGATTAAGAAGCAACTATGGATCTAGATATTTATGCTAATATTTGATAATCAAACATGTTATAAATGTTTAAATGTGAATTTTGATTTCCGCATAAAGAATAAAAAATATCAAAATAAGGATTAAACTCCAAATAATTCTAATGAATGATATCAGAACAGACCCTCGTTATTTCATGGAACAGATCCTCATTATTTCATGGTTAGGATTCAAAATTTTCAATTATTTGTGGATAGTTTTATCCTTGAATTGATACCGCTGCAGATACGTACGGTTTAGGTTTTGAAAGTTTTTTATTTTATATTTTTTTATGATGTTCGATACAAGGGAAATTTGTGGTCACGTAGCCTTGTTTCAATTTAATATTTGACACCCTTCCTATAGGATCCAAACTTTACGTAACTTGTCTTTGTGAAGATATTTGGTTTTTAAGTTATAAGGTCTTTGTTTTAAGATTATTGCAGGGATTAATTCATATATTAAATATATGGCTAATATCGGCTCCTGGATGGTGACTTTTGCATATGTTTTACAAATTAAAGAATAATGGCTTGTGTTATATTTGATTCGGTGAGTAGCTTATGGATAATGGTCTTTTTTTTTAATATGAAGATATATGAAATCTGGTAGATGGATTTGATATCCATGGAAAACAAAAGATAGGCGTGAAATTGATTTTTTTTATAATAAAGATATATAAAATACATTGGTGATTCTTATTTTACTGTATTATAAATTTTTTGAAATCTTAAAAATTTAATTTAGATATAATGGTGTCATTTTATTTTACTGCATGCACTGTAAATAAAGATATTTAAGATAAAGATTTGTCACTTAGATTTTTTTTTTCTTTTTGTGATTCCAATATTTAAAAATTGACGGAAATGAATTGGGATATATTACATTAATTTGTGATAAGATTATTTGTGATCACGTCAATAATTTGTTGATGAAATTGAATATAATTTCTAAGATATGTGATAATGTGATTGATAGATAGTGATATACACATCATTTTGGATTTTGTGTGAAATATATGTAAATTTAAGACCTTTCATTTAATTAAATCATCAAGTATTTCTTTGTTGAATTAATTGAAACATGTTGTTAAAGTAATCTCTGTTGCGTAGGTTAATTTGATTGTATTTACATAAGATGTTGTGTGGAATTATTTATGTGAATTATGTTCTGCCTAAAGAAAGATGTTATTTGACGAGATAATTACATACATGCGATAATAAATGTGTGGTGATTATAAGGATTAATTTTCCATGTGAATAATACAATGTCCAAAAACAATCATTATTTGACAAAAATTATCAGCAAATAATTTTTCATGTGAGCAATGGAGTGTAAAAAACTGCCATTGTTTGACTGGACTTATCACCAATGATCATTATGTTGAGAGTACCGCTTTCAGTTAGTTCTTTCAATCCAAAGATTGGGGATTGATGATGTGTTAGGTATCTTGTTTGAATCTTTAAATTTATCATAAAGATTAATTTTGTTATGTTTGTTGTTCTCTCCTTAGTTGACGATATATTTTGCTATTCAAATTTTATAATCCCAAAGTTGCATGGTATAGACTTTAAAGTTTGAAAGGAGTCCGTTGTGATTCATTCTCAACTGCATGGAATTGGACAAATCAACTCATTCTAACTATGGAAAATTCTAATGAGCAGTATTTATCATGATTGGATCAAACCAAGTCATTTTTTAGAATATGAAAAGGAAGAGAGTCAACGATACTAGATAATTTTTTTCTCAAATAGAGTGGAAACAAGAGAGTAAGATAAAGAATTTACTTGTTAATTTGGTAAAAAATGAGACACATGAAGTAAAATTGTCCAAGTATACTGTTTAGTGTACGAAGAAGGAGAAACTTCTCATTTTGTGTTTGTTCTGAAGTTAATTTAGTTTTTGTACTCAAGGACATTTGGTGGGTAGATTCTAGTCCTATTACTCACATAAGTATGTTATTGAAAAGTCGCTTATGGAGTCATTTGCCAAGTGATGCTAAAAGAATGAGAGAGATCCAGAGACTATGTATGTATGAGATTGTACAACTAATGATGACTTAAAGGAATTAATTAGTACTACCTTTACAAACAATATGCATTTACTTTTCAGTAGTTTATCACATAAGAACTCCAAAGTTAAGCATGCTTGGTTTGGAGTAGTTATGGGATAGATAACCTTTTGGAAAGCTTTCCAGAAAGCCTGTGAGTGAGGAAAAAGCTCATTGAAAAGTTTTGTGTTGGTTTGTGGGATCAGTCATTGATCCTAGAAGCCAGCAGAGCTAATTGTAGAGGTCTAGGAAAGAACTACCTACGGAGGATTCTGACTGGTAGAGGGTTTTAACCAATAAGGATGTTGAGTGAAGTGTCACCGTGTGAAGTACCATAGTGTATGAGCCACAGATAAGTTGACAATCAAAGATGTTACACTTTTGAAGACTTATTATTTGGATTTTGTTAAGACGTATGTTACACCATCCATTAGACAAAATTAAATTTCTCTTTTTATTTTGGACAAATCAATTATTCTTGTTCATTTGGAAATAATAAAGTTAGTCTCTCTTGTGATTCAAATAATGTTAGTTATGGATCTTTAATTGATAGAGTGTTCCTATAATGAAATGTTGTGAAGGATCCACAAGGTACGAAACATAAATTAAATGAGAAATGTCACTTTATGACATAAGTGCTTAGGCCATATCTCTACCAGAGAATTGAGAGGCTTGTGTTGGAGGAAATTCTTGAACTATTAGATTTGTCAGAAGTTCAATTATATGTTGAGTGTAAGGGCAAACAAACAAATAAAAGAAATTTCAGTGTTGAAAGAGTTAGGATGTCTTAGAACTAATACATACAAATATTTATGGTCTTTTCCCTATGGATTGATGGAATGGACAAAGTTATTTTATCATGTTCATAGACGATTATTGTTTATTTAATTTATGAGAAGTCTTAGTCTCTAGACGTTTTCAAGTCTTTTAAAGTTGAAATTAAAGTTCAATTAGGAAAGAAAATTAAGACCATAAAAATCTATCTATGGTGGTGAATTTTATGGTAGATATGGAAGATAAGGTGAGAAACTTCTAGATCGATTTGCGTTTTTCTTCAATGAGTGTGAAATTCTCATGCAATACATATAATGTTGGGTAAACGTAGCATAAACGGAGTTGCATAATAACAAAACTGAACTTTGAAGGATATGGTAAGAAGTATAATCATTCTCTACCAGAGTCACTTTGGGAGAAACATTAAATATTGCAGTTTATATTCTCTACATGGTACCAAATAAAGTAGTCATTAACAACCCCTTATAGTTGTGGGCTGGGAAGAAGCCCACATTAGGCACATGTACATTTGAGGATGTTCAGCTGAAGCATGGCCTTATAAGTAACATGAAGGAAATTTAAACTTAAAGACATTTAGTTGTTACTTTGTTGGTTACATTGAGCGCTATGTCAGGTATATGTTTTACATTCCTACTATAAAACCCTTCTTTGAGACTGGAATGAAAGATTCCTTGAGGAAGTTAAGTTTGGAGGGGAAGGTAACATAAGGTGTGTAGTCTTTGATGAAGAACTTGTTATTGACAAATGACAAATCTTTGTAATAGATCTAGTCATTAATAACAATGTTATTCCTGACATCATTCAAGGAAAGACAACATTGAGATTCCTCCTTAAGCACCACCTATTGCTCAAACTCAACAACCTCAAGAAGTGTTATTGAGAAGGTCTACTAGAGAAAGGAGAACTGTATTCTAGATGAGTATTTCTTCAAGAACATGAGTATGACATTGGGTTGACTGAGGAAGATCTGATAAGCTTTAGTCAAGTCATACGATGTTTTAACTTTTAAAAATTGAATTGATGCCATTAATGTGTGATAAAATCGATGATAAATTTTGGAATATCGTCAAAATACCTGAAAGGGAGACCCATAAGTTGTAAATGAATATCTATAACTAAAAAGGATTTAAAAGGTAATATTGAGATATATAAAGTTTGTCTTGTTGTCAAAGACTTCACTCAAAAGGAAGACATCAATTATAAAAAGGCTTTCTCTCTAGTTTTTTTTTAGAAAAACTCTCTTATGACTATAATGGAATTGATAGCTCATTTTTATTTAGAGTTACATTAGATGGATGCAAATATTATGTTTCTAAATGTCAACATCGGTGAAACAATTAATATGGTGCAACCAGAAAACTTTGTTAAGGTGATCCAAAGTTTATGGTGTGCAAACTAAAGAAATCTAGCTCTGACTTTAAATAGGCTTCTCGTCAATGGTATTACAAATTTCATCAAGTTATTATCTCTTATGGCTTTGTGGCATTTTTAGTTGATGATTGCATATACCAAAAGTTCAGTGAGAGTAAATTTTTCCTTTTGGTATTATATGTTGATGACATCTTTCTAGTCATAATATAGTCTTATTGTCACAGAAGAATTGACAATACAATTTTGAAAATATTCAACATGAAAGATAGTAAACCAGAATATACATTTGTTGCTAAAGGAGATAAGTTAGTCTCAAACAGTGCCCTATTAGTAACCTTGAAAAATAATATATGCAAAGGATTCCTTATGTTTTAGCTGTGAGGAGTTTTATGTATGCTTAAGTTTGCTTTCATCATAACATATCATTTTAGTGGGAGTCTTAGGGAGATATGGGAGTAATCTTGGTATGCAACACTAGAAAGTAGTAAAGCGTGTCATGTGCTATTTGAAGAGAACAATATATGACATGCTTACTTATCATAAGTCTGACAGATAAGAGATCATTAGGTATTTTGACTTCGATTGTATCGGATACCCAAATAGTAGACACTCTAACTCCATATTAGGATACATCTTTAACCATGATGTTGTAATTAATATATTGTTATGAGGCATCAAACCAAAAGGTATGACTGCTAAATTTTGTCACTGGTTTGCCCATTGTTACCAACATTAAGAAGCCATTATGTATTTATTGTGACAATAACTTAGTAATGTTATACTCTAATAATACAAGGATTTCAACCAAGTCAAAGGTTATTGACATAAAATATTTGGTTGTTAAGGAAATACTTCATGAAATACAGACATTTATAGAACATATAGAAATGGATATTATGCTAGCTGACCCCCTATCTTATGATTTGCACTTGAGCATGAATATGTTGCTCATATGGTGTTGTTTCAGTTGTTGCCTTGGTTTAGTGAAAGTCTTTATGTTCTAGTTTTCTAAGTTTGGATTTAGATTTCATTTATTTGATTTTATGCTAAAATAAAGATTATGGTTCCAAGTTTATTGTTAAACTTGTTTATTTATGTGCAATATTTAAATTGCACCTAAGGATTTTGGATTGATCTCGCTAAAGACTTAAGTTGGTCTAGTTGGAAATAAGCATGATGGAGATCACATTACATGTAATCTCCATGTTGCTCATCCATATTGATCTATGTCATTAAGTGTATTGATGTGGTTGTCATTGGGGTCTAGTCACATTGTTGTAGTGAAGAAAGCCGTGGTAGTTTTGTTATTGATTCATGAGATGAACCAAGTTGTTAAACTAAAAGTCTAAAGATAAATAGCGTACAAGTGAACACCTAAGGAATTGTGATATAATTGTTTTACAATATGTAGCCTAAGTGGGAGATTATTGGAATTTTGTGTTTCAATAACTAATATAGGCTAATATTTAAAACAATCATAATAACTATTTATCATTAGTGGGTTTTATTTTTTGTGTTCAAACTAAGTGAGTCTGTTAGACTACTAAATTAGGTCATACGAGCTTAAATGGACAAATGTTAGTATTGACTCATTAGGAGATAATGATGAACTCATCATGTTAACACACTATAATAAGATTATGGTCATTAATATATCGAGCCGTTGCACATAATTTTTATTCTCCTCATCTGAAGAGTTATGAAGTTCCCGTTGAAAAATGCTTTGATTAGAAACCAACTACAGATCAAGGTATTTATCCTAATCTTTAATAATTAACAATGTTGTAGATCTTAAGACTTAAATTTTAGCTTCCACATAAAAAAATAAAGAATACTGAAATAAGGATTAAAGGCTAAAACATTCCAACAAATAAGGATTAAAGGATAAAAAATTTCAACAATATTTGTATGACTTAAATTTATAATTTGTAGTACATCTTTAAAATGAGAATTTTCCTCATTAGATATGCCTTGTATAAATGCATTTCAAGAGCGTGTCACGTGAGAGTGTAGGAGAAATAAAAATAATAAATTTATGTTAGTGGAATCATCATGCTATTCATATGCTGATTCTGCAATTATGTGTGCTACGAGCCACAAAGCACTTCAACCAGAACATTCTGTGTTATTAAAGATATATCGTTGGCTAGCTCCCCCTCGTACTAAGATTCATTCCTTTTTTTTCTTCTTTTAATTAATTAATTACATTTCGGTATCATTTTGTATAAATTTTTATGAATTTCCATTTATAGATCTAAATATATACATAAAAATATAATTATTACCCCCGACAATTTTTTATTATAATTTTTCAATTAATATCTGTCACAATTATGCTTATACGTACAGTAATTTTTTTTATGAGTATCTAATGGCAATCCAACATGCATGTCATTGACACTTTACCCGCTGGTATTAGGGATGCCTTCCAATTCTAAAAAAAAAATTAGCAAATGCTTCAAGTGGAATTCTGAAGTTTTTCGAAAGTGGTTCATGCAATCATGCAATGTCACTAGCTAGTCGTCATTGAAATACATTATTGTCTAGGTCACATTATGGTTTTAGAAGAGAGGTTGTTTTCAACATTTTCTCTTTCTTTCTTTTTAATGATACTTTGTTCAGAGTATATAAATGTGTGATGCATGTAAAAGAATAATTGTGTCTGTCGTGAAAGGATATACGCTATATAATGCTGAAGAGTAGTGTTCAAACACTCCAGTAGTGATGATTGGTCAACATTAATTATAAAATAAAATAATGTTTCAAACTCAAGTGTGGCCTCCTCAAATGTAAGGTGTAAGTATGATATTGTCTTAAAGACAATCCAATAAGGACTGAGTTCGAATTCGTCCAGTATAACATTCAAAATGTAAGGTGTAAGTACACTGATTAATATAATGTCGATCTGTTTGATCATATTATAGGAAAAATTCCTAGAGCCTTTAACTTAGGTTATTTTAGTTTTTTTTTTTTTTTTGCTACATGGGTTATTTTAGTATAAGTCATCATTATAAATTTAATACAAGTTATAATACTTTAAAATTTCAAAAGAACCCAATCATTACCTTTCCTTGGACATTTTGAAATATAAACATCCATAATAAGAGAAATGGTAAATGAAAGAGAAATCTTTCAATTTGATATTCTAAAGTTACACATGTGTTGTGAATATATATATATATATATATATATATATATATATATATATATATATTTAAAAATTGATCATCAAATTATGTTTTAAAATATTTTTTGTTCATTTTATGTTAAATATAAGTTACTAATAATTTTTACTTGTTTATTTCTATTAATTTCCACATTTTTGTATTTTTAGTTTATATGTTAAAAATTGCATTAAGATTAAAAACATTTTTAAATGACACAAGCTGAACTTAAATGGTGGCACCGTACATAGTTTTATCAGTGTTTATTTTTTTTTGTTTTAATCCTTTGAATTGAACTAAGATATTATATGAATCATTCAGTCTTAATTTTAATACATTAATCACTTATATCCAATCAATATGTTTAAGTGAATGTTTGCAAAATTAATTTTAGTTAAAATAGTTTTGAAGTAAAATAATATTTGTTTGAGTATTTTTATTCTAAAAACAAGTTAATAACAAGAGTTAATATTTTTTTATATGATGTTAAAATTATCTAAAATTATTCTAATTCAAAATTAATTTTAGACCTAAATCAATTTCTCTACGTGAATATTTATTTAAAAATTACTTTAATATTATGATTTTAGACATATATAACCTAACATCAATCCATACATGCATGTAGGATAGGACAAGTTTCAATGTAGATTTATGTCATTCTAACTTCTAAAGAAAGTTATTCATGGAGGAAAAAAAATTATTTCGATTCACACTTGCTAGCGTTTTGAGTTTTTTTTTTTTTAATGAAAAGTTTAGATGAATTGACTTTTAAGATTTATTAAAATTAAGACAAGTTTTATAACTCAAAAAGCCTTTTATAAAATACTTACAAGTTATTCATTGGCAAAGTCCTTATATTTGGTAATAAGATAAGATTTCATGTTCATATGAGGTTCTTACCAACTAGAACAATTTCGTTTTCAATTGTGTTTTGAGTTTAGCCCAATTGCAAAAGGATGCAGGCTAAACTTCTCGGTAACTTTTTGATGCGTAAAGTGCCAATATTTCTGATCTGAATACGGACTTTTGCAATTTATGCTTATCTAATTTGCGATTTTAGAGAGTATTGTCCATTTAATTAAAGTCTCTTAATACTTGGCCCTCATTTTTCCTTTTATTTTCTTTTGAATGAAGAGGAAAAGTAGGGAACGGGATAGAATTTTTAAGCGTAGGTTGAAAAAGGAGGAAATGGATATCATAAATTCAACGAAAACTAGGCATGGCAACGGGGGTGGTCGGGGACGGTTTTTGCCTATCCCACCCCCGCCCCCGCCCCTAAAATCCACCCCCGCCCCCGCCCCCAAAAACCAACGGGGCTGAAATATTGCCCCCACCCCCGCCCCCGCCCGGAGGCGGTTTTCCCCGCCCCCGCCCCGCACCCAACTACACTTAAAAATTAAATTTTAAACAAAA
>PYAF01005385.1:508914-526354 GCA_007407185.1 Glycine tomentella | reverse complement strand
AAATTCAAGTATGGCGGGGCGGGTTCGGGTTCGGGTGCGGGGCGGATATCAGTGATACCAGACCCGCCCCCGCCCCCGCCATTTCTTAACGGGGAAAACCCGAACCCGAACCCGAACCCGGTCAACGCGGTTTTTCTCCGTCAAAATCGGGGCGGGTTCGGTTCGGTCACTGCGGGGTCGGATTCCGTTGCCATGCCTAACGAAAACTATATTTGGAACAATAAATTGAGGTGGTCCACCTCTGGGGCTTCATTAATCTTATGGTACCTTTATCTCTCTCATCTTTGGATGATAAATGGGTTGGAAATTGAGAAAATGATTTTTTTATATTACTGTAATGAGAAAAAAAATTATACATTAATAATTATAAATTTTCTTTATGCTGTAATCCAATTATAATCTAATATATATGACAATTTTATTAATTTTTATGATAATTACTTTAAAAATATTTAATATTATCAATAAATGACCATTAGACTCTAACATAACTAGAACAAAAAATTGCATGTTACATTAATAATTATAATATTAAAAAATATTCAAACATCCACATGAAGCACGTATACATATCAAGTTTTAATAAAAATTAAAATTCAGATTAAAGAAAAAACTTTATCTAAGTTTTGTTGGATGTTAAAGGCTAAACTATTATTTTGTTCGGTTATATTTTTTCATTTTTTTTGTTTTGACCCTTATTATTTCAAAAGTCTCGTCATTAATGTTTAATAGATATGGAATGAATATTTTGAATCTATTCAAATATATAAGAAGATCAAAATAAATTTTTCATAACATAAGACAAGTTGGAAAAAATTTCAATGGATGGTCATTGTTTTAGTTGGATAGCAGATACATAGAAAAGGAACCACCGGTCACGTAAATTAATAAGTATCAATTTGTGTATGAGATTGTTCTAATTGGGAGTTTTAATCTTAAATATGTAATTAAGTTAAATTTTTATCGTCCACTATAATGTTACATAATCCCAAAAGGATCGTCTCCGTAAAACTACTAAAATGGTCTATGCTAGAAAAAAGATACAGGGAAAAGACCCATTACAAAAATGGTCTTTTACGACGCACCTTTTAAGATGGTTCCTAGAAAACCGTCTTAGAATGTGAGGCGGTAACAATTTTGTAAATAATAAGACATATATAACAATGGTTTTATAATAACCGTCTTAGAAGGTGAGTGTATGAAGTATACAAAGATGGCTAAAGGTTATAACCGTCTTAAAATTAAGTTTGCATTTTTAAAAAAAATATTCAAAGACGTTTTTAATTAAAACTGTCTTTAAAATTCGAACACTTTTATATATTCAAAGCCTTTATCCCATTTTCCCTGCACCATCCACAAAAGCTAGGTTTCTCTCTTTCTCCCTTCAAATTCTGTCACTTCCGGTCACCGTCAACCACTTCTTCACCGAACATTGTCGCGGCACCACCAACATCGACGACTTCATTTTCGTTGTGTGTAAACCCAAGGTGTTGTGGTGTCTCGAAATCGCTCGTCTTCATTATCTGGAGGTATTTTTCTTTGTTTCTTCTTATTCTTTTTTTTTCCCTCTAATTTTGTGGTCTAACATTTTAGAAGAGAGATATGATTCTGCGAGGATTGATGGTGTTGGGTTTCAGGGAGATTTCCAGGGGCTTAAGGATGAGGTATTTTCATAGTGCTATTAATATTGGTATTACACTATTACTCCAGGTGAAATGATTTTTCTCAGGTGTTTGGTTGTTTTAATATATGTATTTTTTGTTTGATGTAACGACCTAAAATTATTCTAGATATTATATTTTTATTAGGGTTAAATTTTTAAAAATTGTTAGATAATTTTTATTACTATTTTATTTTTACTGAACGAGTCCTAGTATAAATTCTAAAATGTATTGATTACAAAAGTTGTTAGACTGATATATATTATAAGTAGCCACAGTCCTTGTTACAAAAGTCATTATTAAACAAGTACAGGATTTTCCATACACCAGCCTACTTCATATCTTCATTTCTACACCATCACCAATCCGGAGCATCAAGGAAATTGACCATTATTGCCATCTAAAAAAAATGAAACAAATCTAGTGAGAAATAAAAATTTCTCAGTAGGCAAAACTAAACCATCGAATATGTTAGTACGTTAGTACATAATTAATATATTCAAATGAAACAATAAAATAATTATGCAAACTATATGGATGCATGAAATGAATTTTTCCAGGGTGCACATGGCCCCTACATATCGTACTGTATGTAGCTACACCTCGTACTGGATGTAGACGCTACTATCGTCTTACGCAAACATGCATGATTTTTGTCATATATTTGCACCTCGTCACTACATATCGTACTGTATGTAGTATCAAATTTTGTTTCACAAATCTCGTACTGGACTTGAAAACATAAATCAATATATCATCAGTCAAAATCCATTCATAATAAAATTCATAAGCAAAATACATACCATCTTATGGAAAAAATGTTGTTGTCATAACATCATATGTACCACAAGTATGGTTAAACCACCATACCTTATTCAAATAAGATCATTACCACTTAGGCATGACCTTGGAATATCCTCAAGCTATAAAAAAAATCATGTTAGTAACCTAACTAATAAACCATAATATATCTCTAAAATAATTTCTAACACCTTTAAACTTTCACAAGAAATTATAACCTAGCATGCATTTTAATCTCCTTTCACCTACCACCTTGCTACTTCATCCTCAAATTTAATCACTTAAACATTTGAACCATTTAGCTACATACCATTCAACCTCTACTTCAAAAAAATTAATTCAAAACAGTCCCATAATAAAAATATTAACAAACAGCCCAAAGGTCATCAAATCACTCACAAAAATCATCAAATGTGATTCCAAATATCACTAATATTTCAACCTATAAATCATCACCTATCCTATGGTTAAAATCAACATTTCCACATCATAAAATAACCCTCAAATGACATGAAATTACAGCCTAAATAATAGCCATAAATCTGTACATTTAAGCATGTAAATTAATCCAAATAAATTCTTAACTAAAGATTGAAGCCTAACCTACCTCAAATGGATTTGGATTTGAAATTGATTAAGTGGTTGCTTCTCTTGGAAATCCTCTAAGAAATGAATCCTTGAAAGAAGAATTTGATTGATGAATGAGGTGGTAGAAGAGGTCACAGTTTGTGGAAAGCAAATAGAAAGCAAGAAAATGAAAGCAAGGTACAAGGAAAATGGAAATTGGCTTTGGCTTTGGATGCTAGATCCTACGTAAAAAAAAATTTCCACAGCCCTAGCTATTTATAGTAATTTAATTAGTTGAGTTTTAAGTGGTTCTAGTTAGATTAGAACTGAATTAGGAGTTGGTTTGGTTACTACTTAACTAAATCATCATTACTTTGAAAGATATTTTACTTAAACCTTATCTTGACTTTGATTCTTTTGGTCAAGATTCTTTCAATCATGGAATTTGGGGGCAGCTGGCCTCCCTACATGGACTTGGCTGAAATTATCTCATGCTCTTAAGTTAAGTAGCTGCCACATGGTTAGTTCCAAAGAGTGTTCAAGAATCTTGAACAACTTGTCTTATTCATTAACTTCACATTGACTTTGGGTTTACCAAATTTACTTTCTATTAGATCACTTAGCCAAGCTTATTCCATGGATGTGGCACGTGAATACACTTCTAAATAGTCCAATTTTGAGCTGAATATTTGATTCCTTAGGCCAAAATTCCAAGAGTTACAAGTTGTGCCCAATCCAAAAGGTCCAAAAGGCTAGAAACACTTAACCAAATGAGGTTCGTTCATTGTTTATTCTGTACCAATCTACTAAGCCATAAATTCTCATCTTTTAGTTTGTTAAACTAGACTTCCTAAGCTTTCTAACAAGTATCACATGCCTTATTTAGAGTTATAAAACTTTGGCTATAACATTTTTAATCTAGACTTCAAAACTGCTAGCAAACTGAGAAATTCTACACTGACATCTCTTAATGTTTTAATTACTGCAAGCAGTACAAAAACTATATTCATCTGAAATTTTGATATGTTGTATTAGACATCTAGATCTTTAATTCCATATATCATACACTAAATTTGGATAAGAATTGAGAGAGAAATAAAATTTTCAATTCGGGTGGCAGAAATGGAAGTTTTGGGCAGCTTATGTTCAAATAAAATTTATCCTATTCTTGTATCCAACTCTCATCCTAATTCCATAATAAATCATAAATATAACTCATAATATAATTTTGAGGATGTTACATTTGAACTAGTTAGGGCATTGGGTAGAATAGGGTTCAATTTTTACGAAACTATCTTTTGTCAATGAGGGTGTTTTCTGCAGACAATGGATTCAAAATCCTTGCTAATGCCAATGGTCTTAGATCCTTGAGAACAGTTAAAACTCCATGATTCAATTTTTTTCCTCTAATTTTGTACATAACATACTCTATTAATTTCCTCTGACTTCGAGGTTTTCCTTCGCTTTGGTTCAAACCAAGCAATCTCTGTGGCTACAAGCTTGGAACCATTTTTATGAAATAAACTTGGTAATGCAACTTGTTTTATTATTCAAGTATGCAGCCTTTTAATAGGCAAATGAAATACGTGCTTTGCTGTTACAGATAAACGATAAGAATAAAAACAAACTAGGCTCCAGTAACAAACTCCTAAATAAACTCAACAGCCAAACGAATCTGCTATGTATAGCTCTGGTAACTAACAATCTAACAACATAATCAAATATTGATATCCTAACAATCTCCTGATATCTTAACAATCTCTAATACTCCCCCTTAAGTTGGAGCATGTAAGGATGAAATGCCTAATTTGGGAAGGAATTCTAAGAACGGACGTTGTCCCAATGCTTTAGTAAATAAGTCTGCAAGTTGGGATCTCGAATGGACGTGAGCAGTGACAATGTTGTTGGCAACAATATGTTCTCGCACGAAGTGGCAATCTAATTCAATGTGTTTCGTCCGTTCATGAAATACGGGATTGGCAGCTATGTGTAAAGCTGCTTGGTTGTCACAAAATAACTCCATAGGACTTGAATGTGTGACACCGAGGGAGGTAAGAAACGATTTGAGCCAAACTAACTCCGAGGTAGTTGCTGCCATGAATCTGTATTATGCTTCTGTCGAAGAGCGAGAGACCATTGCTTGTTTCTTAGTCTTCCAAGAGATTGGTGATGACCCTAGCATAATAAAAAAAACCAGTAAGTGATTTGCGAGTGAGAGGACAAGATGCCCAGTCTGAGTCGCAATAAGCATGAATCTTTAAGTCACAATCGTACTTGAGAAGTAAGCCTTGGCCAGGGTTCCTTTTTATATAGCGAAGTACACGGACTACAGCTTCAAAGTGAGCTTGTTTGGGTTGTTGCATAACCTGCGATAAAATATGGATGGCATAACTCAAATCAGGTCGAGTGATAGTAAGGTAAATCAGTTTACCTATAAGTCTTCGATACCGTTCAGGGTTGTCAAAATCTGGGCCATCATCCAAGGTGAGGCGATGATTCTGTTCGATGGGAGAGTTAGTAGGCTTACTCCCACTCAGACCTGATTCAGAGAGGAGGTCTAAAGTATACTTACGTTGACAAAGGAATATGCCTTACTTGCTACGAGCAATTTCGATACCCAGGAAATACTTCATCGGGCCTAAGTCTTTGATTTTAAAGCATTGGTTTAAATACTCCTTGACTGCTTTACATGCATTAGAATCATTCCCTGCCACTATTATATCATCAACGTACACTAGGAGTGCCAGGAAAACATCCCTTTTTTGGAGAGTAAAGAGCGTATAATTTGCCTTGATTGTACAAAACCATAATGTGTCAAGGAAGAGCTTAGTTTGGAGAACCAATTTCGTGGTGATTTCCTTAGTCCATACAAGGATTTGGTAAGACGACATACTTTCTTATTAGAGCCATTGCTGAATCCGGGAGGAAACCGCATGTAAACTTCTTCACTTAGGTCTCCGTTCAAGAAGGCATTGTGGACGTCGAGTTGGTGTAGCTCCCAATACTTGGCAGCTGCTACGGCAAGTAGTGTACGAACACTCACCATTTTGGCCACCGGTGCATATGTCTCACTATAATCCTCCCCAGCGATTTGATGATTTCCAGCTATCACCAATCTTGCCTTGTATCGTTCCACCGTACCATCAGAGCGATATTTAATTTTATAAACCCATTTGCTTGGAAGAGCATGTTTGTGTGGAGGCAAATCTGTAATGTACCAAGTATTATTATCCTCCAATGCTTGGATTTCGTTCCTCATAGCATCCACCCAGCGTGTATCTCGCATGGCTTCTCGAAAATTTTGAGGCTCTTGATTGGCATCAATTGCTGCAATAAAGGCTCGATGTTGTTTAGAGAAATTAGCTAAACGGACATAATTGCACATAGGATACTTAATACCTAAGGTGACATTGGTTTGGATGATAGGAAGTGAGTGTGTTTCAGCCATGTGACAAGCATAATCCTGTAAATATGCTGAAAGCTTATGTGCTCTCTGGTGTCTTGTAGGCACAACATCTTGAGAGGAATATGGCAGTGGAACAACAACTGTGTTGGAACTGGTGTCTAACGGAGGTAAACTCCCCCTATCATCTGAAACAGGTTGTACGATTGTAGCAGTTTCACATGACTGCTCTTCAACGTTTTCTGCAACTACAACTCCTTTAGTGTCATCAGGGAATGATGTAGGCAGCCGAGGGACTTTAGGTTCATTCATCTTTGCTCGAAATGGAAATACTTCTTCTTGAAACTTAACATCTCCTGATACAAAAACGCTGTCCAGTCTCGATATCTAACAATCTCCAACCCTTTTGTCCTGTTGGATATCCAATTAAAATACATCGTCGAGATCGTGAAGCAAATTTATCATTGGGTTTGGGTCTGAAGTTAGCAAAGCACAAACATCCAAATGTTTTCAAGTAAGTGTATTCTGGTGGGACTCCATGCAATATCTCATGTGGTGACTTTCCTTCAAGGACCTTTGTAGGTGTTCTGTTGATCAGATGTACAATCGTTAGAATGCTTTCTTCCCAGAATTCAACTGTCATACCTGCATGAAATAGTAAAGCACGTGAAACATTAAGAATGTGTCTATGTCTCCTTTCCATGCGTCCATTTTGTTCTGGCGTATGCACACACGTCGTTTGCTGCAAAATGCCTTTTTCACTCATGAGTTGCATCATTTTATTAGACTTAAATTCAGTTCCATTATCAGAGCGAATTATTTTTACGTTTTTCCCAAATTGGTTATTCACCATAGCCAGAAATTTACATATTCGATCATGAGTTTCACTTTTCTCGGCCATCATATATACCCACACACTTCTACTAAAATCATCTACAACAGTTAAGAAATAGTGGGCACCTGAAGAAGAAGGAGACTTGTAGGGTCCCCAAGTATCACAATGAACCAAATGGAAACTTTCTTTATTGTGTGAAGTACTTAAAGGAAACATAGATCGAGTTTGTTTGGCACGTTGGCAAAATCACATGCCGTACGAGATACATTTTTATTCAACGAAATACTAATTCCTGGAATCAAAGACAACGCATCATAAGATGCATGGCCTAGCCTGGTATGCCACAACTCCATATGTTCTTCTGCCCGAACTGCTGAAGCCGAAGCATGCTTGGGCTGAAACACATACACTCCTTCATTGAGTTCACCCAAACCAATCTCCCTCTTCAGTATTTGGTCCTGCAAAAGACAATTTTTATCAGTAAAGGTTACCATCTTGCTATTATTTCGCAATAGCTGTGAAATAGAAATCAGATTGCACTCAATTGGGGAACATATAACACATTGGATAGTTTGAATTGTGTGTTAAACACCATTGTTCCTTGTTTTTCTGCATGAGTAATGGATCTGTTTGGTAAAGTGACGGACAAAGACTTAATCTTTCTGATTTCAGTCAACAAATTCAAGGATCCAGTCATGTGTCGAGAGGCTCCGCTATCAATAAGCCATTGAGAGTGAGTAGTCTTACCAGATAATTTATCATTGGATGGTTGTGGATGATCAACTAGGGCGATGAGCTTGTTCACAATTTCAGGTGTCAATACCGAATTTGTTGTGACCTGTTGAGGCGCATTATTCTAGTAGGATGCAACTGCAGCAGCTTGTTGAAGTGAACCACTTTGATAGGGTACTGTGGCTTGTTGATAGTTCTCCCAAGTCTGCATGGCATGAGCTTATCCTTGTATATATCGTCCTCCTGATCGTCCCCTTCCACGTCATCCACCATTTCTGCTTGTTGGAAATCCAATAATGTTCCAACACCGTGAGGGGTCATGGTTGGTTTTCCCACAATGAGGACACGCTACTCTCTCGGCTTGTTTTCCAGAGAACATGCTCTTGACTTTCCATCTTGTCTTTCGGTCCAACCTGAGCTACATATCCCACCACATTGTCTCGTTCTATCTGATGATGGGCAATGTTACGATGAGTTTCTTCTTGCGTAACAATTGCATACACTTTATTGACATTTAGCAAAGGTGAGGTGTTCAAAATCTGTGAACGTAAATTGCCAAAGACAGCCTCATCAAGCCCCATGAGAAACTGATAAACACGGTCATGTTCCTTTTCTTCTTCGATCTCTTTTGCGTAAACACACTTGTCTCCACACTCACATGCCTTGCGAGTTTTACTCCCTTCAAGTTCGTCCCACACAGCTCTCAACTTGGTATAGTATTCACCCACACTATTTCCAAGTTGTTTTATATTAGCTAAACTGGTCTTGAGTTGATATTGACGTGAGGAATTTTCCACGGCATATCTCTCCTTCAAATCATCCCACAAATCTTCTACTTCATCAAAACACTTGATGAATGGCTGCAATTTCGCATCAATGGTATTATGTATCCAGCCATCGATCATCGAATTGCACATCTCCCACACACGCCATTCTTCGCCGTCATCTTTCTGTGGTTTCTTTACGGTTCCAGTAATGAAACCCAACTTGTTTTTGGCTTTAAGTGCGTTTTTCATGAGCTTCGCTCAATTCTCATAGTTGGCTTCTCCACGCAGCATTACATTTGTAAGCAAAATTCCCGGATTATCCGAACCCGCCAGGTGAAATGGCGATCCAGGATTTGAGGGTTTCATCATGCTGCTGGCCATCTCACAAAGGACAAGCTTCCGCACTATTCCTCACACTGCGGAAGCGTAGTTTTTAGGTGCGCTCTGATACCAAAATAAACTTGGTAATGCAACTTGTTTTATTATTCAAGTATGCAGCCTTTTAATAGGCAAATGAAATACATGCTTGGTGTTACAGATAAACGATAAGAATAAAAACAAACTAGGCTCTAGTAACAAACTCCTAAATAAACTCAACAGCCAAACGAATCTGCTATGTATAACTACGGTAACTAACAATCTAACAGCATAATCAAATATTGATATCCTAACAATCTCCTGATATCCTAACAATCTCCAATATTATGTTTTTTTATTTTATATAAGTAAACAGAAGAAGCAAAGAAAAAAAAAGCACTGAACATTGGAACATGATTACATAGGGTTGGCAGATAATCCGTCAATGGATGGTAAAACTTCATCATCACTGACCTTGAAGGAGACAGAGCTGAGGCTTGGCCTTCCTGGTTGCGAGTCTCCAGAGAGAAAATCAGGTTCTGCACTCTGTCTTTTTGGCCAAGAGTTGCAGAACAACAATAACAATGTTTGTTCTAAAAAGTTTGGGGCCAAGAGGGGCTTCTTTGATGCCATTGACACCTCTTCTGTCACTGAGGGATCTAAAGGAGCTGCTGCTTTGTTCTCTCCAGGAGGGGGCAATGTTGGGAAGCCTCTTATTGGTTTAGACACTCAATGCAGTTGAGGCAACATGCTCTCACTTGTCACAGGTTAGCTTTACTGTTCTAAGATAAATCACATCAAATTTGTAATTTAGTTCCTTTTCTTTTGGTCGTTCTTCTTATTGATCCCTTTACTAATATTAGCAATACAAATGCAAAAAAATCTACTTTTAATTGATGCTGACTTACAGCTTTTTATTGTGGGTTGATATGCACTTTTTTTTTTGTATTAACTCGAACCTTAATAATTCACAGTATCATACCATGCGGAATGTCCTCTATATGGCCATGACTGAATTCAGAAAGGTAACAATTCCTATCTATGAATATACCTTTCAGGTTTTAAAAATTATAATAAAGTTGTTTCACTTCATTTTACTATTTAGCAACTTTTTCATTTACATATGGCATTATTTATCCGTAACTATTTTTCTTCATTAAAAATTAAATGCTGGCACCCTTTAATCAATGTAGTTATTTTGTTGACACCACCAGTGGTAAAAGGCTTTAGTTATTGTTGTATATGATTCTTGTAAGAGTCATTTATTCATACCAACATAGGATGTGTTTGGTTTGTGGAAATCTTTTTTTCTTTCACTTATAATTACAAACATGTTACTTTATTTTTAAAGGTTTGTACAGGAAATGGTGAAAACACTTGGAAAAATTGAAAACAGAAAATATATAGGAAATGAAAGCATGTTAAACTGCAACGTTAATCACGTGCTTCCCCTGCTAGCTTTTAGAGGCACCAGATTGGACATTTATGAGAGAAAGGAAGGCTCAATTGGCATTTTTATTTGGTGTTGGCGATCACTAGGGACCACTTCATTTGCTTGAAGAGGTATCTTTTTATTTATTTTAATTACTAATATTATTATCTGGAAAGCTTTTGCATCATCTGAAGGTATGAAATAAGATTTGTTCCTCAAGCATTTAAGTCTGGGAGTGCCTCCACTGGAGAGCATGTGTAGGATAATTATATGCTTGAGATTCTATCCTAGTCTGCATGATCATTGATGACCCTAAAATGGTGCAATAGATGTTCTAAGTTTATTAACAAAGTTGAATCCTAGTATGCAAGTATCAAACTTTGCAGCAATTTTTCTCTATAAATTAAAATAAAACAACCAAGAAGAACCTTATCTTTGTTTATTTTTGATAATTTTTATTGCTGCAAATTGTTTACTTAAAAGAAATTAAAGAATGTTGTAAGTTTGGCCGAGCCATTAAGCTGAAGGTTTGGATTTGTGTTTGAATCTCAGCATGAACTACAATATGCGATTACCTTCTTCCTCTTTCTCTATCCCCCAGTTTATGTTGGTTATCTTAGTATGAGTAATTTATTGATTGCTAAGTGGACTTAATGTGACTTGAGTGCTCTTTGTTATCGTTCATCGAGATCAGGTGAAATGAACATTAGGCCAATTCACACCAGCTCAGGGGGACAAAGACGAGTGGCATCCACTGCTTGGTCCTTGGCGTTTCATTCAAGTGCTTAGTCTTTGCATTGTATTTTTGTAGAAGACTATTTGACATGAGGAGAGATAATGATATTAGTTTTTTATGTTTCACTTGACTTAGCTAATTGTAGCTTAATTATATTCTCTAGACATTAATAATAATGCATTTGAAAAAAAAAAGACAATCTAAGACGGTTATAGAGCATAACCATCTTAGAAGGTAATGTAAAAAAAACTATCAGCTATATAATTAAAAAAAAAAAAGAATCTAAGACGGTTGTATGTAATCACTGTCTCAGAATGGCTACAAACTAAGACGGTTATATGCGTAACCGTCTTAGAACGTGCGCTAAAAAAAAAAAAAAAAAAAAAAAGAAAACAGAATCTAAGACGGTCATACCCAATAATCGTCAATGGCTACAAATAAGACAGTTATACGCATAACTGTCTTAGAAGGTGCGCTAAAAAAATTTAAAAAAAAAAAAGAAAACAGCATCTTAGAAGGTTACTTAGAATGGCTGCATACTATGACGGTTATACACATAACCGTCTTAGAAGGTGCGGTAAAAAAATTAAAATAAACAGGATCTAAGACGGTTATTCGCATATCATGTAGTGTAGTTGTGTTTGTTGTGCAATTTGTTGTCCAGAAATTTTCGGTCCAGTGGAGTTTGGCTGTGAAACATGGTATCCAAAGTTTATCCCCAATTCTATACAAATTCAACCTCCAAGTAGGAGTTTTAACACAATTTTAACAATTAGCGTAAGACATTATGGTCATTTCACAGCAAACTATCTCAGAATAGGTTAAAAATTTCCTAAAATGTGGAGAAAATTAATACATCATTTTGACCCTGTGAGGGACAAACACTGTCATCTGGGGTCCAAATTCCCACATTTGATGATCTAGGCCACTTTTGAATTTATTTTTTGTCTTCATGATTTTTAAAAATCACCAAAAAAATTACAAAAATAAGCATATTTTTAGTTATTTACTATGGTGTTTTTGAATTTTTCTAAAATTGTTTGGGGCAGTTTTCCATTTTCTGTTTCATTTCAGCAGATATTGTGAATACTGTCATGATATAGTAGTTGTCTGTTATTTCTGTGATTTCTGTGGTTTTTGTCCCTTATGAGTTGAACTATGCATGACTAGATCCACACCAAGTGATTTGCATTCATATGATCTTGAGATAGATAGGACA
The DNA here is from genome assembly GCA_007407185.1 of Glycine tomentella. NCBI lineage: Eukaryota > Viridiplantae > Streptophyta > Magnoliopsida > Fabales > Fabaceae > Glycine > Glycine tomentella. Next base: position 513,844 of record PYAF01005385.1, on the reverse strand, counting down.
TTTCACAGATTAAGCAGAAATAATAATAGTTTAGATGAATTTGATAGTGTATTGTCTTTTGTTTCTGGGTCTATTTCTGATTCTAAACATCTTGATTCTGACATTTTTGTTGATAAATGGCTGATAACAACCTAAATCTTAAGAAATTGGCTACACCTGATGTTGTTTACCAACCTTGGTGTATTTAATATCCTGAGACTGAGGTTAGTTATGAGCTAAAATCTATACTGATCTATGTGCTCCCAAAGTTTCATGGTCTCGCAGGTGAAGATCCACACAAGCATCTTAAGGAGTTTCATGTAGTGTGTTCCACCATGAGACCACATGACATTCATGATGACTATATGAAGATGAAGGCATTTTCATTCTCACTGGATGGTGTGGCTAAGGACCGGTTGTACCTTCAACCAGATTTTATCAACACCTGGACAGATATGAAGAGAAGATTCTTGGAGAAATTCTTTCCTGCATCCAGAACAACTTCCATTTGAAAATAAATTTGTGGTATAAGGCAACTACCTGGATAGACAATGTATGAATACTGGGAGAGATTCAACAAGTTGTGTGTTACCTGTCCTTACCATCAAATCAGTGAGCAATTATTCATCCAGTATTTTTATGAAGGCTTGATGTTGATGGACAGGAGTATGATAGATGCAGCCAATGGAGGCGCTTTGATGGACAAGACTCTTCTTGTTGTAAGACAGTTGATTTCTAACATGACAACCAATTATCAACAATTTGGTACTAGAGGTGCTGCAACATCCAAGGCTGTTGCAAATGAAGTTTTTGTTTCTATGGTTGTTGATAACCAGAGGTTGGAGAATAAACTGACAGAGTTGACATCCCTTGTGAGACAATTTGCTATTGGCCAATAGCAGAATGTGATGGCAGTTATTCAACCAAGGTTGTGTGGTATCTGTTGTGCACCTGATCATCCAATAGATGCATGCCCCACTCTCCAAGAAATAGAACAAGTTGCTGACGTTTCTGCCATACAACCTGGACAACCATTCAGACCTCAACAATAGTATAATCCTTACTCCAACACTTATAATCCTGGTTGGAGAGATCACCCGAATTTGAGGTATGGTCTTGGTCCACAACAACAACAGCAGCCATTCAGACCTCAACAACAACAATATCAACCCTCCACCAGCAAATACCAAGCTCCCCCATTCAAACAACAACCACAGTTCCAACAACCTACACCTACACCTACACAACCTGTGCAGACTAGTTCTAGACCTTCTCTGAAGGACTTGATGAAGCAAATGACAACCAGCAACATTCAGTTTCAATAGAATGTCAGTGCCACCATCCAAGACCTGCAAACTCAGATTGGACAGTTAGCTACAACTGTCAACCAGATGCAGCAACAAGGTTCTGGTAACATTCCAGCACAACCAGTTATTAATCAAAAGAATGTGAGTGTTATTACCTTAAGGAGTAGCACAGAGCTTTCAAATTCAAAAAATGTTAGTGCTAAAATTGATGTTGGTAAAAAAAATTGATGATAGTGCCAAAACAGATTCTGCAACAAAACATATTCCTCTACCTTTTCCTTCTAGATCCATTTTTGCAAAGAAAGTGGAGTTTGATTCTGAAATGCTTGAGACTTTCAGGAGAGTGAAAGTCAATATTCCCCTCTTGGATGTCATCAGACATATTCCAAAATATGCAAAGTTTTTGAAAGATTTGTGCACCCACAAGAGGAAGCTGAAGGGAGATGAGCAAGTGAAGATGGACATAAATGTTTATGCACTTATACAAGACAAAATTACTGCTGCCATTCCACTATCAACCTTGCCTTAGAAGTGCAAAGATCCTGGCACTTTCACTGTCCCTTGGACCATTGGAGATTGTACTTTTGCATATGCCATGTGTGACCTTGGAGTCTCCATTAATGTCATGCCCACATCAGTTTACAAACCATTACATCTTGGTGATTTGAAACCCACTGGTGTTTTTCATTCACTTAGCCAACAGGAATGTTGTGCTTCCACTTGGACTTATTGAAGATGTGCTGGTGCAAGTTAATAATTTGATTTTTCCTGCAGATTTTTATATTTTGGATATGGAGAATGAGTCTTCCAACTATGGTTCCACATTGATCCTAGGGAGACCATTCTTGATGACAAGCAGGACAAAAACTGATGTGTATGCAAGAACTCTGTCCATAGAGTTTGGTGATGACGTTGTCCATTTCAATATTTTTGAGGCTATGATACGTCATATAGAGGAGCATTCTATCCTTCTTCTTGATATCATTGATGTTGCAGTAGATAGTGTAGATATTTCTGATTTACTTTCTAATTTTTCTGATTTTGGTTCTTGTAATTTTACCTGTGATGATTCTGCTGTTGTGTGTAGTATTTGTGCGGAGATTTCCTCCGCATTTGACTCTGATTGTGTTGTAGATATAGGTGCAGGTTTTGATTCTCCTGTCTCCTTTCCCTCAGCCACCAACCTTTCCTTGCCTTCCACCATTCAGCCACCTTCCTTGGAGCTTAATTCACTATCTGGGCACCTTAAATATGCATATTTAGATGATGCTCAACAACTTCCAGTCATCATATCTAGCAGTCTATCACTTGAGCATGAAGAGAAGTTGCTGCATGTTTTGAGATGACACAAAAAGGCCATTGGATGGACACTTGCTGACCTTCCTGGAATAAATCCTTTCATTTGCAAGCATTAGATACTCTTGGAGGATGATTCTAGCCCGGTGAGGCAGCCATAGAGGAGGCTGAACCCCATTATTCTTGATGTGGTGAAGAAGGAAGTGATGAAGTTACTAGCTGCAGGGATCATCTATCCCATTTCAAATAGCACTTAGGTTTCACCTGTCCAAGTGGTCCCTAAGAAGTCAGGTATCACTGTTGTAAAAAACCAAGATAATGAGTTCATTCCAACTAGAGTAGCCAACAGCTGGCGAATTTGCATTGACTATAGGAGACTTAACCAGACAACTCGCAAGGACCATTTCCATCTCCCCTTCATTGACGAAGTTCTTGAGAGGTTGGCAGATAAATCACATTATTGCTTTCTTGATGATTTTTCTGGTTACATGCAAGTTCATATTGCACCGGATGACCAACATAAGGCCACATTCACTTGTCCATTTGGCACATTTGCTTGCACTAGGATGTCTTTTGGCCTATGCAACGCACCTGCTACCTTCCAAAGGTGCATGGTAAATATCTTTTCTAATTTATTAGAAGTTGCATGGAGGTGTTTATGAATGATTTCACTGTTTATGATTCATCTTCTAATGCATGTTTGGATAGTCTCTATAGAGTTTTTGATCGATGTATTGGACTAACCTTGTTCTTAACTTTGAGAAATGTTATTTTATAGTACATAAAGGTATAGTCTTAGGACATTTGGTCTCTAGTAGAGGTCTTGAGGTCGATAAGGCTAAGATTGATGTTATTACTTCTTTACCTTACCCTACTTTTATGCTGGAAGTGCTTTTTTTCTTGGATATGTAGGTTTTTATAGGAGATTCATCCAGGATTTCAGCAAGATTGCACTGCCATTGTCCAAGCTTCTCCAAAAGGACGTAGACTTTATGATTGACCAGCCTTACAAAGAGGTATTTGAGGAATTGAGGAAGAAGCTTACGACCTCTCCCATCATGCAACCACCAGATTGGGAACTTCTCTTTGAGCTCATGTGTGATGCCTCTAATTATGCACTTGAGATTGTGTTGTCATAGAGAGTTGATAAACGATCCCATGTCATTACTTATGCTTCATGTACTTTAGATGCAGCCCAAGTTAACTACACCACCACGGAGAAAGAGCTTTTGGCTATTGTTTTTGCTTTAGATAAATTCTTATCTTATTTTCTTTGCACTCAGATGACTGTCTTTACTGACCATGCAGCTTTGAAGTACCTGTTGAAGAAGCTTGATGCTAAACCTAGATTGATTAGGTGGATGCTTCTTCTTCAGGAGTTTGATATTGAGATTAAGGACAAGAGTGGTGCGGAAAACTTGGTTGTTGATCATTTGAGCAGGATTGATGGACCTGTTGAATCCTTTCCCATTAGGGATAATTTCCCTGATGAGCATTTGATGCACTTGCATTTCTCACATATTACCCCTTAATTTGTTGACATTATGAATTTCATTGTTGCATCTGATGTTCCACCTCATGCATCTAGGTCTCAAATAGATAAACTTAAGAGTGATGCTAAATTTTATGTGTGGAATGATCTTTATTTGTGGAGGTTTGGTAGTGATCAAGTGATCCGCAGGTGGATGCCAGATCATGAGATTCAGTCTATTCTTCAGTTTTGTCATGACACACCTACCGGCGGTCATTTTGGTCCTCAGCGGACCGCTAGGAGGGTATTGGACTGTGGGTTCTATTGGCCCACTTTGTTTAGAAATACTCATCACTTTACCACCACTTGTGAGCAGTGTCAGAGAGCAAGAGGAACCATTACACGTACACATGAGATGCCTTAGCAACCCATTATTTTTTATGAGATTTTTTATGTGCGGGGTATTGATTCCATGGGTCCATTTCCTATTTCTCATTGTTTTTTAATATACTCTGCTTGTTGTTGATTATGTTTCTAGACGGGTTGAAGCTAAGGCCACTAGAACTAATGATTCTAAAGTTGTGGATTTTGTGAGATCCAACATTTTTTGTAGGTTTGGTGTGCCTATAACGATTATCAGTGACCAAGGGAGCCATTTCTGTGACAGGTCATTGACATCTTTGTTGATTCAAGAGGAGCTATGCATAAATGGACAAGGATCAAGCTTTGGTGTTTTGTGCTTTCAACATGCCTCATTGGAAAAATGTCAAAGAAGCTATGAAGATCAATTTGATTTATGTAAAAAGGGAAGTTGTGTAATCTGATAATCCAAAAGCATATCATGCATAATCATTCATCTAGGATTGTTAGATTGAAG
>PYAF01005385.1:456218-497009 GCA_007407185.1 Glycine tomentella | reverse complement strand
ATTCCGATATGTAATCGATTACACTGTTCATGCTTTGTTTTCTGAAGGCACGAAGAACAGAATAATCGATTCCATTAGCCTTGTAATCGATTAATTTAGTAAGGCTTCATTTTTCCAAAAACTTAGCTTTTTAAATCCTTACTTGTGACTTCTCTTTAATTAATTCTTTTAATCTAACAATCCTAGATTAATGAATAATACATGATATGCACAATTGGATTATCAGATCATATACTTCCTTTTACATTAATCAAATTGTCTTCAAGCTTTCCATGGAACTTTTCCTTTGAGCATGTTGAAAGCACAAAATCTTGAAGCTTTGATCTTTGTTCATTGATGCTTGGCTTCACTTGAATCAACAACTCCAACTGAAAGTAAGGTGTGGATATGTATATATATATATATATATTATTTAAATAAATAAATATTATAAATCATAATAATGATAAATTAATAAAATCAAGGTTATAGAATTTAGTAAAAATATATTTTAGTTCTTAATTTCTTAATTTATTTTTCATATTTCTTACATATTATTATTTATTATCTACATTAAATATAGTTAATAATTTAGTATATAGTTTGTTTGAAAATATATATAAGTAGATGTGTGTAGCTCAGTCTTGATTTTTTAGGACAAAAATCTTTTAAAAAAGGTAGAGTTGTAACACCCTAAATCCTAAGCTTTAGAGATAAGTCTTAAGAAAACCTTTATGAAGATTATAAAATCATATTGTATTTTTAAGGGCCTGGGCTTGGCTTAGGAGATTGGAGATTAGAGTATCTTATGCTACTTTGATTTCATGTTTTCTCTTCACTTGATTGTGCATGGAGATCAAAGTTTGCATGTGTATGGATCGTTGATTTGCTCCATAAGAGAGCTTTTTTGAAGTTGGAGTGGAGGGTGGAGCTCAGACACACTCTTAAGGAGGGAATGCATATGCTGACCTTTCCGTTAAGATAGGATTTTTCATCCATAAGGATAATTTTTTATTATTTGATAGTGCTCTCAGTGACTTTTGTCTTCTTCTTGAGGCTGACGCCAGAGAAATGGTTAGTTAGTTTTTCTTTTGTTTACCTTTCATTACCAAAAAAAAATAAAATCAAAATATTCAATGTATGGATTGTTAAATTTAATATATATTGTTACCATCAATGTATGACATGATTAATAGATGATTTTCTCTCTTAATCATGTGGTCATAAATAAGGATGGAACCCGGTATATGTGTCTAGGCGCAGCCACCCCCAGGATTTTAAGCCTCCTGATTTTAACAGTTAAGAAAAGGAAATTGCCCCAATCTGATATTTGGCAGCACCCTCTAATAGTTACCAACTCGATTCGATTGAGGCTTTGTCTTTATGTGTATTGTAGTATTTCTTATAATCTCGTTCATATATTTATTGACACTTTTCTTTTATGTTGTATGTGGCGAAATGGGTGAATTCCAATCCATTAACTCAACCTCTTTATTTGCACTCTTAGACATTATTTCTTGCCTTGAATTTAATCTACTTATAATCAAATATTGAATGTTTTAGCAATCATTTGGTCCTTAAAAAAATTCAACAATCTAAACTCATATGAAAGTATTTTGTTGAAAGTTGAATTTACATATAAAGATTACATGTTTTGATTTTAATAAATTTCTATATCAAAGATTGGTTCACGCAATTTTTGCGTTGGATTTAAATATTATATTTAACGTGTTATTCTAAAATAATTAAATATTGTTTCAATCTCAAATTGGTGTATTTAAACTAAAAAAATAAATGTTATTTTATCTTAACTTACTAAATTACTGTTTCAATATTATTTATATTTATGTCAATAATTATATCTATCTTTGTCTAGTCCTTCTTAACTCAACTTTAATTCCTAAGAATTGTTCTCCTGTTTGTATTTTTTATATATAAATTATATAGTTATATTTATTTACTTTCATGGGATATTTTATTTTTCATTAGGCTAAATTGTAAAGTATTATTAATAGTAGAAATTAATTATTCTTGATTCTACTTATCTTTAGAAAAAATTGTATCATAACATTCTTTCTTAATTCCACCCCTTGTCATAAAGTTTATCTATGATCCTACATATGAAAAAAAAAAACATTTGTTAAAGAGTTCAATTTCTTAAATAGATATCAATAGCTCAAAGAGATTCCTTGACTTTTAATAATACATTACCTGATTCATACAAAAATTATATAACTAAAGTTATTGAGTGGAATAACTATAAAAAAATTACATTTGAAGAAATTTGATTCCCGTCCTTATATCATGCAGTGTTTCTAAAATCGACCTGGTGACTGACCCAGTCAGGTCACTGGATCACTGGGTCAGTGGTTAAACTGATGAATCACTGATTGACCAGCATGATCCGATCAGTGATCGAACTGGTGAGTCATTAATTGACCTACATGACCTGGTCAGTGGTCGAATCGGTGGGTCACTGATTGACCCGCATGACAATGTCTTAAAATATTTTAAAAAAATCACAAATTAATATTATTCCATAACATAGAGTCATGGATAATTAGATACCATGATAGATAAAGAACTAGCATCTTTAATCCATCATTATAGGGCAATCAATATTTATGTAACATACATGCTCAAAAAATTTAAAGCAAGCAAATCATGATGGCATCAGTGTGGAAACTGGAAACAAAAAAAATTGAAGCCTAATCTCCCCTCATTCTTTGACTGAAACATGTATTGCTCCTTTTGGATCAAGGGAGGGAACTATATACTTGTTGATAGAACTGCATCAGCATAGAGCTCCTTTTGGGCATGTTTGATTCACTTGTCATGTTTTTGGATTTAAAAATTGTTCTAAAAAATTGTAACTTGTAACTAACTACCAATGGGGTTAAGTGGTTATGTTATAAGTAAGTATAATGGGGTTAAGTGGTTAACTAACATAACACATGGTTGTTGGAATCAAAACCATACCCACAGAGGCTCCAATTAGCTGGCTAGAACAACAACCTCTGTTCTCAGTTGATAAGGTGACAAAGCATTATCAGTTAAACTTTTTGTGCTTCCTTTTCTCTTAATTTCATATTATATTTTCCTCCTTCTAACTACCACCGTGCATTTTCTTTTGAATTTGTTTGGCCTTGCTAGATTGTTCCCAATCTGAAGAGCTTGACACTCAATGTGGAAAACATTATGTTGTTGAGCGATGCACATTTTGAAGCAAAAAATCACTGTTAAATTAATGCAGTAGTAATAATCTTACCAAATTCAAATTCTGAAAATCATCAAGGCACCATAATAGCTTTTTTTCTTCTTCCTAAGAAGCTCGGTCAATCTTACGCATCAAATAGAATTGCAAAATTCAATATTCTAAAGTACAGAACATAGTAATTTTCCAATAGCTCAACCAAACATAAACACATGAACTGAAAAAACAAAGCAATCGAAATGACATTTCATTCAGCCATTCATCAACCCATTACCATCCATCAAAATCATAAAAATCACAAACCATCAACACAGACAGCTTGAAGCGAGAACGAAAAATTACACAGAAAGTGAGAACATTAAATGTCGTCGGAAAATTAACATTTATACCTTGTAGGCTTGCGAGAACATGAGAACTTGAAGGCTTGAAGCGAGAACGGCGTCAGACTAGCACTATGCGAAGCATGATGGCATCAGACTGTAACTACGTTGCACTGCGATGAGATGGGGCTGAACCTGGGCTACGCTGCGATGCAACCTGAGTTTTTAAGGTTTCTAAAAAACCTAAATCAGAACGGCGCCGTTTCGCTTAAGAGGGAGAGAAAAAGTTGACCTGGTCTGGGTTACGGGTTGCTGGTTCGACTGCAACTCGGCCGGGTCGCACTGGGTGGATTTGGGCTGAAAGCACAGCCAATCCAACGAGGAACCTAACCTGGTCCAGTCACCGGTTCACGATCCGACCGATCGGACCGACTGGGTCGGTACGAATTTTAAAACATGGATATCATGTGATGATATTATTTTATCCACTTCAAACATTTATAAGATAACATATATACTATTTAATTGATTATCTTATATATCTTGAACATTATAATATATATATTATGGTTTTAATTACTCATTTGGTTCTATAGTTACATTTTTTTTCTTCTTTTAGTTATTGTACTTAAAAACATTTTATCAAAACCAGAAATATTGTTATGTTAAAGTTCAACAAAGTATCTATATTTTTTTACTGACTGAACAATTTTTTTGTTCTCATGTGATAACATTGACGGTACTCATTTTTTAAAATAGCCTACATAAGGGTAGTTGCTTCCTACATCTTAGAATTTGCTTAGTTTATTTATTTTTTTAAAAAAGATACTTATATTATTTCATTCAAAAAAATAGAGTCAATAATGAAGGACTTTGCTCAAAAGATTGCTAACAATCAAAGGACTTAGATACTCTTGCAAGGGAATGAGCAAATGAGTTGACATCTACTTACAAATTGAACATAATAGTTTTCAAAAGAAGATAATTTTTTAACACATTTGCAAAGAATATCTCTAGTCTCATTATTATAAAATTTTCTTAGCCTTGATGCTATCAATGAGTTTCTTTAAATCTGTTTCGAGAATAAAACTATTGATGTTTGCACTTTCCAAAATATAATTTGCTTACTCTATTAATCTTCTAGAAAAAAACTAGTCCAAAATATAATTTTATAGGTACAAGAAACAATTATAGGAGGTGCAGAAAGTAACTACCATACATATGGCCAAAAATGTCCAAAGACTCTATAGTCTATAGGCCCAATTGACCGGACAGTTCGATTCAAATAAGATCCCAAACATAAAAAACAAAGAAACAAAAGTCCATCCAAAGCCAGAGCTTCTCTAGACTCTTTGTTTCTCTTTGTAGCTAAAATTACTATTTGAGGTCTCACTCTCATTTTAAGTAAAGATGATAAAATGAGCCTGATCCATCGAACCAATCCATTTAATTTACTAAAAAGGTGAATTAGGTTGACATTCTCAACCCACTTAATAAAACCGAGTCAGACCAACCCGACTCCCAAAAGCATAAACCAAAGGCGGACCAACAGAAAATATAAAATACGCATATTTTATACGGGGGCTACAGGAAAGTGGGAAACAAATATCTCATTCTTCTTCTGGAATTTTCTCGAGGCCCACTGAGAGAGTGAGAGTGAGACTCGTGAGTAGCCCTGTCCACCGAGTGTCCTGTGTCCGAGTGGCAGTGACCGTGAGGGTGAGTCCGTGACGGCGTGACCGTGAGCAGTGAGTCCCTCCCGGAGTCCATGACCGTGAAGACTGTGTGAGGAGGCAGACCTATTCGTGTTCGCTTCGCACACCGGCACACGCACTTCGCAGATTAGTTGCAGAGAGAGAGAGCTCCCGTCGTCTCCGTCCCCGCACCACCACGTCTCCTTCCCCGCACCGCTGGCGTCTGCGTCTCCGTCCCAGAAGCAAAAGGCAGCGTTGGCCGTTGAGGGAATACGCTCCTTTGTTTTGGATCTGCGTCCCAAGAAGAAGACCAGAGCCATCAGAACTTCAGAAGCCGCTAAAGCACCGCCAGTCCGCCACCAACCACCACCACCAGGTACGGAGGTACCTTTCATTTATTGCTTATTTTATTTTATTTTATTCCTTTGTAATCCTGTCTGCAATTCTGCTATACGGACCACGGTGGCACGGTGGCACGGTCCATGGCTCCACTCCATGCATGCCTTTTTTTTTTTTTTTTTTTCCTTTGGTCTCCCGTTCTCACACTTATCATCATTCACATCCTATGTATTTGACCTGTAAATTGTCTGGAAACTGGAAAGGCAAGCTGATTTTTTGTTTTTTTACGATGTTGTTGGTTATCAAATATTATCAAACTGGAAAGGGCAGGAAAAAAAATGTGTACCAATTATGATGGAATTTTTACCAGTAAGGCAAGCTGATTTTCATGTGAACTAAGTAATTGTGGAACAGCATAGGAGTAATGAAAGAAGTCACTAGTGGGTTCTGATGCTATTCTACTACATGGCCTTATCATAATGCTTTTTGCAAGTTGCAGTTGTTTCCAGCTATGTACTGAATTAAATTGTTTACTGTAGTTTGCACGCCTTGAAGATGCAAGAAATGCTCAGAGCTTGAATGGTCAATTAGAGATTGGTGGTAGGACAATCAAGGTACTGTTGATTTGTTCATAAATCTGAGTTTGGTTATCCTTCTTTTACTAAAATTTGGCTTTATATTTTGCTAAAGTTTGAGGTTCTATTAAGTTTTATAAAATGTGAATTGTTGAAATGCCATAATGATCAGTCAGCTTATGGATTATTTTAATTTGTATCTTGATCTTCTGATATGTCTAACTGGATGCATAAATTGTGCTTAATAAACTAGTCAACTAGTCATGCATTCCAAATCTTGCTGTTAGGTTGCTGGACTGGTGGACTCTATCAGGTGTCAAATGGAGTCTTGAATGAATCCTTGTACCTTTTAATATACTAACCAGACCAGCTTGTTGGAAAGAATTTTATTCACCAGTTAGTGAATCTTGTAGATGATTTTATTTTATTTTTAGGGGAGGGGGATCTTTTAATTTCTATGGTTTTTCCATCTATGAAAAAGTTGATTATTTAAAAAAAAAAAAAAAAGAATTATAAAATTAGTCTGATACTAGATTAATACATTAATTAAAGTTAGCAAAGCAACATCCATACATTAAATTTAAAATTTGTTAAAAACTAAAAACACAGGCTTGATGCGGACTTAGGTAATCCCGAGAGATAAAAAAACAGAAAAATCAAAGCCATCATCGATGCCACCTCAAACGCCGCTGAGCAGCGCCTCCACCGCGCTTCGTCGGTGGCTGCAGCAGTCCCTCCGCACTCCACTTTATCATCTTTAAAACTTCCATAGGGTAAGTTTGGTACTGGTGATTCTGGCATTTCTTGGGAGTGTGATTAATTAGTGGGTTACTGAGGTAGAATATTGCGTATATCAAATTCTTATTAGGTCCAAATTTTATCTGAATTCATCACCTCATCCTACTTGCCTGATCTAACCAGTTCCAGCTTTTATCAATATTGCATTGTTGATTTAGCTTGATCTGATCACTGAGTGTACCTTTACAGAAAGGGAGGATATAGGCAGGTTCAGTTTACCAAAAACTTCTCGAGTATAAGATGTGACCATCTTTTTTCTGAGTAATGATATATAGACACTTATATATCACAAACACATATTTGACAACCTCTCTTTCTCTCTATCTTTTTCTTCCTATCAAATCATATCACATATCATACTTACACTTTTTTCTCTCAATGCGTCAAATAGGTGTTTGTGACATATGGGTTTGTCCATTTCGTAGGTGATCTATTTTTAACAACAAAATTCATCATGCATGATATTCAATTTTCTGATCAGTTGTTTCATTAATAAAGTTTATAGTGGATAAAGCTTTCCTGCGTTACCTTGCGATTGTGATGATGATGATGATGATGATGAGATTGTTGACTCGCTTGTTATTCTTGTCATTGACTCTTTCTTGAATGTGGATAAAGCTTTCCTGCGTTGCCTTGTGATATTTTATAATTTTTTGTTACTGAATGTTGGTTTAGGTGAATGATGTGAGTTGCTGTTGTTGTTATCTGAATTTTGCTGTGATCGGGGAGGGTGCAATAATTGAATTGAACGTAGAATTTGTCTTGATTTTTCAATGTGGATTCGCGAAATTGAAATGGATCCATTTCACTGTAGATTCTAGTGTGGAAAGTTAACATTGGATCATCTGAAGTTTTTGAATGAGTGCGTAAATTGGAATTTGTTAATTGACCGTGTTTGATTCACTATTTGAAAGTTATGGGAGTGGAAGTGGTTTAGCAGCTAGATGTAGCCTGTGTTGATTGAAAGCTTAAACTCATTCTAGTGTTGCATAACACTGAGTGAACCTACCATTTTTTTTTTTTTTTTTTATAGTTCAAATTGAAATGTTGTAGTTGTCTAATTATTGGCATAGGATATATAGATACATTTTGTTGAATAGGTTCAACAAGAACTTTAAATTAGAGGTTGGCTCTGGCACCAATTAGTAGTAGTTTATGCTTTTTGTATACTAGGATTTCATTATTCTTTATAAGGTTTGGGTGTGATTCCACTGCCTGCCTAGCCATGTTTTTTTTAATGGATTTAGCTTCTCTAAAGTAAGCAAATGTGTGAAATGAGAAAGGAAGAGTGGATTTACCCAGTGTTGTTAAATGGTTGCACCGTGGCAGAATGGCATGGCAGATTTTTTGCCAACCGCCATAGGCAATTTGTGAAAGGGAGGTCTGCTATGGTGGTGCCATAGGCTGCAATGGGATGCTTATATGGGGGAATATTGGTCTTCCACCATATTCCGCAGTCTTCCATTAATAATACTTGATTTACCTTTGAAAAGTATCTTGTAATCTTAACTATAAATCAACAGCAGATACACCCTTTTCTTACTTTACACATTTATTCACTTACTTTACACATTTATTCACTTTAGAGGAGGCAATCCTAATTTCTATTTCTTTGCTGCTGATGTTTCAGTCTGGATCTATTATAATTTGATACTATCAAGCAGTTTGTAGATTGCAAAAATTAACTTATATGGGAGGGCCAAAACTTCCTGCACCCCAAAACAATACCGAACACCCCCTTTTCATCCTGGAAAGGGTAATCCGGAAAGAAGGTTTTACACCATAGTAAACTATACTACTATAGTTGAAATGCTGTATGCTTTACTCCACATTTGTTTATGATGATCAGTTCTTTAGATGGAGGGAGCAAATTAGTCTCCTGTGTATAAAACTATAAAAGCACTCCACTTTATCATCTTTAAAACTTCCATAGGGTAAATTTGGTACCGGTGATTCTGGCATTTCTTTGGAGTGTGATTAATTAGTGGGTTACTGAGGTAGAATATTGCGTATATGAAAATTTTAATTAGGTCCAAATTTTATCTGAATTCATCACCTCATCCTACTTGCCTGATCTAAACCAGTTCCAGCTTTTATCAATATTGCTTTGTTAATTTAGCTTGATCTGATCACTAAGTGTACCTTTACAGAAAGGGAGGATATAGTTAGGTTCAATTTACCAAAAACTTCTCGAGTATAAGATGTGACCATCTTTTTTCTTTGAGTAATGATATATAGGCACTTATATATCACAAACACATATTTGACAACCTCTGTTTCTCTCTATCTATTTCTTCCTATCAAGTCATATCACATATCATACTTACACTTTTTTCTCTCAATGCGTCAAATAGGTGTTTGTGACATATGGGTTTGTCCATTTCGTAGGTGATCTATTTTTAACAACAAAATTCATCATGCATGATATTCAATTTTCTGATAAGTTGTTTCATTAAGAAAGTTTTTAGTGTGTGTTCATGTTAGGTGGAGCTATCTAATATGTATTTTTTTCTCCTGAGTAAGCTGTTATATTTTAATTGAAGTTCATATGTAATGGCTAAAGGTGATTGGAATTGTCAGGCCATATTATATCAAGAACTTGTCTAAACTATTTCAAATTGTTACATTGATAAAAAAATGAAAACCAAACAAACTGTTAATTGAATAAATAAATAATAAAATTAAAGTGTTTTGTTTTATTTAGTTAAGTTCATTTTTGGTTTATATGCTTAAGATTGAACTGAATTAATAGAATTGTAAAAATACTAAATTTATATTAATTTTTCTATTCTATTCTCAATTAAATGTTAATATAGAAGTTGTTACATTGTTAAATTTATTATAAACATGTATTTGTAATTTTACAAAACTCAAGGATATTTTGATTTGTAATTCAGACCAAGTTGTGATATCATCAACATTAATAGCACTTTTAATTCAAACTAATTGGGGTTGAAGGTAGATGAATACAATAATAGATATAAGGAGGTTGGAAAAAAAATGATAAAAGCAAAGAAGGGGAAAAGGAGGGGGGAGATGAAGAAGAAAATGACTAAAAAGGGACCTTCTGGAACATAGGGATAACAATAAGTCTAGCCCTCCACCAAACTTATAGTTTCTCTTCATTCTTTCATAAAATATACCGTTCGCCAATCTATGCTCCATTAAGTCTTATTTAACTTCCTTTTCCTAGGTAAGTTTCAGTTTACCTCTATCTCTCTTTGTGTCTAGCTCTTGATAACAAACTTTTGTTCTTACGGGAGCATCCAATGATCGTATCATTACGTGCTCAAACCACCTCAATTTATGTTCCCTTATTTTTTCACTCACCGGTACTATTGCCACCTTTCGTCGAATATCTTCATTTCTTATCTTATCCATCTTCGTATAACTACACATCCACCTTAACATCCTCATTTCTGCTACTCCTATTTTATCTTCATGTTGTCTATGTGCTGGCCAACATTCAGCTCCATATAACATTGCGGTCTTACAATTGTTCTATAAAATTTTCCTTTTAGCTTAAGGGAAATTTTGCGGTCACACAACGTAGATGCACTTCGCAATTTCATCCATCCTGCTCTAAAATCGTGGGCCAAAGCCGAGCCAACCCACCGGGCCAATGAATAAATGAATGTTAAGATAAGAATGAATGAGAGGCTGAGAGTGAGTGAGAGGTAGAGTGCAGAGAGAGAGTCAGAAAAGTGACTCCAGACTCCCTCGTAGTCTCGCTCTTGCAGAGAGAGTGAGAGGCATGGCTGCACCCGCAGTGTGCAGTCCCGCTCTGGCGCTCCCCGGTGACTCTAGACTCCTCCATCTCAGTGTCTCCGTCCCCGGTCCACTCGGGGGCAGTGACTTCTTCTTCTCCATCAGTTGTTTGAGTATCTTTTTTTCCACGGGTTAGTCTTTTGCCTACAACAGAAACTAACACACTTGATTCTACAACTTTCTTAGTGGATCTGACCACTAGCTTCTCAGCATGTTTTGGAGCCATTGACTATTATTCTTTCTCTTACCCTTCGAGCGTTTTTTTAGAAATTAGGAGAGTAAGTAACTAATTGATGAGTATGTTAATAGAATCAGCCAAAACCTTCAGGGGGTAATAATGAGAAGAGAGGGAGACAAGAGTAGATATTTAGGATATATATACTTCTGACTTTGTGACGGGTTATAGTCCATAAATCTATATAATATGCATTGATTATTAAATCTGCTACTGAGTATCCGAGTGTCTCATCTGAAAGATTAAAGCAATTCTATAGTCCCTAAACTTTGGTAAGCATTAGTCAATTTAGTCCCCTATATATATGACAAAAATTAGTACTGTGTGTATCAATTACCTCTAACAAAGAGTCTCACGTTGCAAGTTAGATGCCAACATGAAGCTTACATTAGTGTGTGTATATCAATTACCACTAACAAAGAGTCTCAATTTGATTAGCTAACTAATGCAAATGCAAATGTGCTTTAAGGCAAGTGAATCACACAAATAATTAATATATAAGGATTGAGTCTTTAAAGACTATTTAGCAATCACAGAAATCAGTATATAGTGGAACTTCAATGGTTGTCAAGAATTCTGCAATGTCACCTTTGCTTTGTGTTACCTGTTGATATTAATTACATTGTTCAATCTTCTGTGAGACAAAGCTAATGGTTTCTTTCTAGCTAGCTTCTTCTTTTCTTTGGCCATATATCTTTTGTTATATCATTTGGCCTTTAGCTTTTTTCTTATAACTAAGCCTTTTATTTTTCCTGTCTCAACAGTTTTCTATGTAATGAACATCCTCAATGAAGTCTTCTAGGAAAGATCGATGTGGTCAAATCTTTGTAGTCTATATCATTGGGAAATTTCCTGATTAATAAGAAAACTCCTTCTCTTCTTTCGTAGCTTGAAAGGGATTTGGGTAATTAAAAAAAAATCTTTGTTTTACTATGGTTCAGAGAGGTAGACAGACAATTTGTTTTTGGAACTTTTCTATTCAAAACTATCTTCTATTTTGGAGTAGACCATTTATGTTTAGCATACACTACTCTTTGATCACCACACACACACACACACACGCACACACACACGCACACACACACACACACATAGGCTCAAATGTTATTGGCTACTGCTTTAGAATCTACTTATAATAGTTACAACTTGATTTTTCTCCTTTATCCATGACTTGAGTTTGCTATGGGGATTAATTCAACAGGAATCCTTTTTGCATACAAGGTAGCAAGCATGTGCCAGTGATTTTGCTGCTTATAGCTTTTGTCTTTGGAGCATGATAAAGGTTTCATTATAGTTATTTTTCTTATTCTTTTCTTCCCGATTTTCACATACACACGAAGCCTATATAAATATGATGATCATGTTGTATCAATATATACTCGAAATATTGTTATGATGTTGATTGGTTTTTCCTCATTTTGGTATCTTAGCATACTAGCGTTTGAGCTTTAATTTAGGATTGTACTGTCCTAGCAGTGAGAGGTGTTTACTGGGGGTTCTAGAGGTTTTTTTAGAAATTAGGAGAGTATGTATTGCAGAAAAATAAACACAGTTGTAATTTTTTAATGCAAAATCAAATTGTTCATTGCTGTGTAACATAAATTTTAATCCTTTATAACATTTGTATTTTTTTTGAATTTTTTTTTGTCTTTTTAAATTTTTTTAACTTTTTTATTTTTATTTTTTTAGGTGGGATGACCCGCTGGCCCACCAACCCACTTTAAAGTGGGGCAGGCTCGCAATGTTAGCCACTTTGCAAAGTGGGCTAGCGCAAATCCCATTTTTTGGTGGGCAAGGGCCAGCCCGGCCCATTTTTGGTGGGTTGACTCACTTTGCCAACCCTATTTAAGAACCCTAACTATGGATTCCATGCGTTTCTGTTTTCTCCTTCCTTCGTTTCTATCATACCACACTGCTGGGAAGCGAAGGTTGGTTTCCATCTCTGCCGACACAACAACTCTGGCTTAGTGCTCTCCGTCTCTGACCTCCGACTTCCGACCTCGTATTTCCCGAACAGGGTAGTGTTTTCTGCCGCATTATTTGTGTATTGATTGATTTTCATGGCATGGTTTGTTGGAATTTTTAAGTGGAGGTGTATTTTGAGTGTGGAGTGTAGCTTTGCTTTTGGGATCGTCAGCACGGTTCATGCAAAGGAAAAGGGTGATTAAAATCCCCATTATTTGTCTCTATTCTTTTTTTATGGAGTGGGTTCCTGCTTTTGATGGGTATTTTTTGGCTTAAAGTTAATATTAATCCTTCAAGTACTAAGATTCATTTAAGTTAATTTTTTAACAGGTGTTTTTCCTTACGTAGGAGTCATGATCACGTATTTAAAGGACAAGATTATCTATCAAACATATCTTATTGTAATACAATGACCATTGATCGGTTTAATGACACCTTTCACAGAATGGAGCGTCCCGGTCCCTGTCCGTTACAACCTGCATTGCTTTTGGGCTCACCGTCTTTTCCCAACGCCATTGCTTGGTCTGACGACAACCTCATTGCCGTTGCTTCCGGTCACCTCGTTACCATTCTGGTACCAAATCCACGCCTTCCCACCAATTTAATATACGTGCTACTCACTTTTTTTTTTTTTTTTTTAAGAGAAGTTTGTTTATTTGGTTTTTCTTTCTTCCTTTTCAGAGACCGGACTTGCCTATTGGTGCGCCGCGAGGCGTGATTAAAGTCTCCCCGAGTGAGCCTCTTCCCATAGGGTTTGTAGAACGAAAAGGTATTGCCTTTACTGCAACCTTGTGAATTTTGAAGCTTACTTGTTAATAGTAGTCATTAGTCTTTTACTTCGGCTGCTATGTGCATTAGTGATTTCTATGAGCTGTTTTGTGTCCTATCTACAATAGGAGTGTGTGTGCTCACTCTGTGTTTGTTACTTGTTGGACACCTGTTAGTAAGTTCCACATCGTCTGCTTCAGTTCTTGGGATGTAACTGATATATCTGTTGGACAACTTCACTTAGTGCCAATTGGTTTTAAGCTGAAATTTCACATGGTATCAGAGCCTCTAACCCATCTTGTTTCTTGCTTATTCTAGTAGGCTCGCCTGGTTTAGCTGGCCGTTTTTTTTTAGGAAGTCCCATATTGCATGCCTTAGTTCTTGGGGTGTAACTTGTATATTTGTTGGGCAACTTCACTTTGTGTCAATTGGTTTTAAGCTGAAATTTAACGCACCCCACATTGACTAGTGATATGAATTAAAATTTATAAGTGGAGGTACCCTTCACTTCACGAGCTAATTTTTTAGGTTGAGTTAGCTCTAAGATCAAATTCTAAGATGGTATGAAAACCGTAGTGGTTGTTTGAGATGTCTAGTTCTCAGTTTGAGCTTTGTGTTGAAAATCCCACATTGACTAGTGATATGACTCTAAATAATGTATATAAGTGGGTTCAACTTCAACCCTCACCTCATGAACTAGTTTTTGAGGTTGAGTTAGGTCTAAGTTTAAATTATAAAATGGTATGAAAGCATATTCTAGTGGTTGTTATTGAGCCTGCTGTGCCACCCATTATCGATCATCTGTAGACACTTAGTCGTACAAACTTCATGCTTGAGATACCCAAACTTCGGCATGAGGGGTGTTTGTTGGAGATTCCACGTTGACTAATTATATGCCAAAATAGTACATTTAAGTGGGGAGCCACCCTCATTTTATGAGTTAACTTTTGGGATTGAGTTAGGTCCAAATCCAAATTCTAAGATTATGTGACATTATTATTATTAGTCTTGTGCTTATAGTTAAAAATTTCATGTGATAATGTTGAATATTGTTAACATGACTTTTATGTGTTGGAATTGAGATATGCACAGATTTACTCTCTGGATGCCTCCTGCCGACGGCTTTGTATCGGGATGATAAGCCTGTTGTCCGATCAATATCATGGTCTCCGCTTGGCATGGCTGCAAATTCAGGGTATAAATTTTAGTTTTCCTAAATTCAGGGCATGGCTTCTAGAAGTAAACTACAACACTGGGCAGTCCTAATCTGCAAAATCAGATATTCGGAACCCAGAATCCCCATTTCATGTGTTTTTCTTCCACCATTTTTTTGTAGTAAGACTCCATGTACCTCCTAGAACTAGAAGGCA
Organism: Glycine tomentella; assembly: GCA_007407185.1. Classification (NCBI taxonomy): domain Eukaryota; kingdom Viridiplantae; phylum Streptophyta; class Magnoliopsida; order Fabales; family Fabaceae; genus Glycine; species Glycine tomentella. Next base: position 481,984 of record PYAF01005385.1, on the reverse strand, counting down.
ATGATAGAGTCATAGTCTTTTGGTACTTATTGAATTGCTTATGTAATTCTGGAGTAGGGGTTTTGTTGTGGCTAGGTAAGACTATCTTTGAAATGGTGATTCTAGGTTTTGAATCTCCGGTTTTGCAGATAAGGACTACCTATGTCATAGTTTACTTCTAGCAGCGTCACAGTTTGTTCGTTCATGAAAAATGTTTATTTTATGGATTCAAAGATTTAATTTGCTACAGGTGCTTGATAGCTGTTTGCACCTCTGAAGGACGTGTGAAGATTTATCGTCCACCTTTTTGTGATTACTGTGCTGAATGGATTGAGGTATGTGTGGTGGAAGTGATTAATACTGCAGAGTTGGGATTGATCCCATCAACAAACTTGATTTTGAAACTGTAAACTATTGGATTCAACTATGATACTTTGAATAGGACTAAAACTGCATATGACTCTATATTATCCTCTATATATTAAATCTATAATACATAGATGACAATTATATAGAGCCAACATTTCATTGGAATAGGACCAATGTGGCTTATTGTGACACTTTTGACATGTGCTGGGAAATGTATGTAATAGTTGTGATGTGTTTATAGGGGAGGCAATATCTTCTGATATGGGCATGGAAAAAATATGTAAGCATGTAACTGGTTTTTGTGTAAATTGTTTTCATCATTCATTGGTATAATGATGTATTAATGAGAAATGATCAATATTTCTTTACAAATATTGTGACATTATTTAAATTATGTCATCTTTTTAAAAAATTAATGTTGATGTATTTATGCTGTATTGTATCTTGAATTTTTAAGAATTTATGATATTCTGTATTTGTGTTGTATAATTCCTATGTTGTATTATGTATTTGGGTTTCATTCTATTTCCCATGTATGGATTTGTGCAATATAAAGAAGTGAATATTTTTAATATTATATGTGTACATTGTTGTAAGTAAATGTCATTCTTCGTATTCTGTTCAGGTGGTGGACATAACTAAAAGGTTGTATGACTATTTTCAATGTACTGAGTTTCGAGGTACAAGGTTTGCTTCATTGGATGTATCTGATGTAAGTTATCTTATTCATGCATGTTCTTGGCTTTGATTGGTTTTCTTTTTGTAAATATTCTTCGGGTGACTAATATTTTATTGTTCCTTCAGAAAAATTCATCTGATCAAACGGATTCTATGTATGAAGATAATGGGAAATTGTTAAGTGCTGATCAATATGCTTCTTGTAGTGCAATGCTATGTTCACTTGTTGTTTCATGGTCTCCCTTGCTGCGTTTAGCATCTGAATTGTATCCAGTTTGTGATTCTGTTAGTCTGCTTGCTGTTGGCGGGAAGTCTGGTAAAATTTCTTTATGGAGATTTCATCCACCAGATTGTTATACCATTGAGGACAGAGAAGTCCCAACTATTGTGAAGTTTGTTGGTCTTCTTCAGGCGCATAATTCATGGGTTACAACTATAAGTTGGCTGTTGTTTGCTTTTGATTCTTCGAATCCTCAAATTTTATTAGCTTCTGGAAGCTCTGATGGGAGGTGAGTTAAGTATACTTCTGCAAATGTGTTATATCTGTGGTCAATCTGTTTTCATTGTTTTATCTTGTTAAGCTACTGATTTACACATATGGATCTTGTGTCCGGTTTTTTATTTGTGCTTTATCTGCATCATTGTAGTTAGGATTGTAATGCACTCAATGATGCCCAATTTTTTTTTATCTATGTGAGAAGAGAGAAATAAAGATTTTATATTCTGAATTTGCTTTAGCTCATTTACCACTCAGTCAAGTGATCTATTTATAATAGGAATAATATATAACTACTATTTTCAAGAGAACTACTTCCTAAGATACAATGAACTCAGCTTAACACAATTACTAAGCTACTAGAAAATAAAAAATGCTCTTATTTCCAACACTCCCTCTCAAGCTGGAGAATAGTTGTTTTCCATTCCCAGATTGCATATAATTATTTCAAAGTCTGAATTGCAATCCTTTGGTTAGAATTTCTGCAAGTTGACCTTGTGAAGGTACATATGGTGTACAAATCCAACCACAATCAAGCATTATGTACTCAGATAAACACAATAACTGAGCTACTTGGAAAGTAATAATCATTAAATGCTCCATTTCCAGCAATCTAATCAAAATTCATCTGGTTTCTCCTTATCAATATAATAATCACTTTGAAATTAGCAATATTGATATTACTAGACAGTAAAAGGTACTTTCAAAAATTGATATGATAATATGTTAAGTGCAACTATTTCTGGTCTTTTGATATTAGTGTTCAATAACTTGTTCTTGGGACACATGAATGTTAACATTTATATCCTACATATATTGCATGCTTTGAAACTTGTCTCGTTAACTTGAAACTGAAAATATGTCTTTCTTTCTTGCCATTCATCCATTATAACTGTTCAAGCATTCTAAATCTCTTAGTTGTCTCACGAAAATAGATATTCATGCTTTGATTTTAATGCTTCTTAAAGGAAGAAGCTAAACATGTCCTTTATTACGTAAGGGTAGGGAAATATTATATGATGTTTGATTAATCAACTAAATCACTCATGGTTTACCCAATGTATGCTTATAAGATCAGATGCTGTAGACTAATCCCTAGAAAAGTTCACTTCAAACGTTTGACCTTGATATCATTCATTCAAGAATCTCACATTGACAAATTACAGTGCATTTCCCTCATACTCCTAATTGGATTGACTTTTTGTAGTGTATTACCTTTTGTGCCTAATATCTTAGTTTAGCTTAGCTGAATGTATCATGTATGTTCTTTGCAGTGTGAAGATTTGGTTGGCTGACAATGACAAATTGCTGAAATCATCAAAAGTGGATCAAAATTCCTTCTCATTATTGAAGGAGGTACTTGCTATGTGTATTTTCTGCATCACTTTTCATTTCTCACTCTTTATTGTGAATAATTCCTTTATGCAACTTTTATTCCAAAATAGGTTATAACTGTCAATGCTGTCCCAGTTTCTATACTTTCAGTAACCACGCATGTTCACTATCCTTCCAAGATGCTTTTAGCCACGGGCAAAGTTTCTGGTTCATTTGAAATATGGCTATGTGACATATCTTCTAGGGAATTTGATAAGCTTGGCTCATATAATGCACATGATTTAGTTGTAAGTTTTTTTTCCCTCTTTTTTTTTTTTTTTTTTTTTTTTTTTTTTTTTTTTTTTTTTTTTTTTTTTTTTTTTTTTTTTTTTTTTTTTTTTTTTTTGGGCGATAGTTGGAAAAAAAAAGCCATATTCCTATGCTGATTTATGCATTTTTTAATTTCTCAAGGTTACAGGTTTGACCTGGGCATTCGGTGGAAGATTTTTGTACAGCTGTAGCCAGGTTATAATCTTTTCCTTAGGTGATTTGATCATTTTCCTATCAAAGTATCATTCAATTTAACTACGTGGCAAAAAAGAAAATAAAATCATAGTTATGTGGACATAAATATGTTGCATAGTCCTTACCAAGTTTCCTCACCATTTGTATCTTCTTTTTTTATTTTCTACCAGTTACATTCTTGATTTTCATTTCTATGGTTAAACTTAATTTGTTAATTGTCTTGATTATGGATTCCAGCTGGGTCCTTGCTGATTAGAATTAGAAAGATAAAAGGAAAAAGGGTGGTAGAAATACAGAAAAAATTTGGAGAATTTGGGAAGTTACTTAATTTGTGATTTTGTATTTCTGAAATGATTCATAAGGGATCTGACTATGTAAGTTCCACATATAGCTACAGAGACATTTGTCAGATTTGTAAGTGTCTGAAGTTTGTTACAACAAATTCCAGAACCTTAGAAGTTAGAACCTTGTATAATTAACTGTGGTTAACGAAAACAGCTTTACAACTGGCATTATGCATAATATGAGCTACACAAAGCTCTCCTACATCATGTAAGATATACTCCATAATTGCCTCCTCAAACTCAGGTTGGGTGAACAAGTGCAAGCTTGTCAAACACTATTTGTTTCTCGTGAAGGGACAACAAACAGCAAAGGAGTTAGAGCTTTAGTAGTAAGAATATTTGCATATTAGTATGGAGATGGATCATGGTACACTAACATGCTTTTATTTAGTACCTTTCTGCACATAAAAAGTGTCCAATTTCGTATGCTTTGTCCTGGAGTGAGGAACAAGATTGTGTGAGAGACTGTACTAAGGTTGTCATAGTAGATCTTTGGAGTCTGAAAAAACTCAGAAGAGATTGAATCCATAGGATTTCAGCTTCAGTACTCAGCCTCAGTCCTGGACTGGGCCACTAAATTCTGTTTCCTGGGCCACCACAAAATTAAATTGGGGTGAAGATATATTCAAGCACCTAAAGTGGACATCTTATCATTCATTCATATACGAGACCTAGTTTGCATCACAGAATGCAATAAGAGATGGCTGTTGAGCAGGAATAATTTGAATTAGTAGACCATTGTTAACCGTTCCATTATCTCAGTATTCTCTTCACTGCTTTTGAGTGTTCCTCCAATATCTGGGACAAAAACTGACCTGCTTTGTTCACTGCAAAGCTAATTTTTAGTCTAGTGATAGTGGCATACTGTAGTGCCCCTACTAGGGACCTGTACAAAGTTGGTTCTTCCAACATAACTGGAACCAAAACAGGACAGTTTGTTGTTGCCCACAATAGGGGTAAAGATGCCTTTTGCCTGTCATCTTGGCTTCCACTAGTAAGTCTTGGATATACTTGGGTTGGGATAGAAGGAGGGAGCCATTGCAAAGATGCTGAACCTCAATCCCAAGGAAATAGTTTCGAGAATCCACACACTTGTCCCTTATGAGAGATGTAGTAACCTAGGAAGACACATCCATTTGAGCTGAAGGACATTTTATTTGGATTATAAGGTCCAAGTCTGAGAAATGAAAATCAAGTGCAGCCAAAACACCTTTAAGAATGTATAATTAGGATATTGATTATAAAGTTTGAAATATGGGGATTGTGATTGAGGTGCAGAAGAGGGCAATCTGTTAATAAAATTGCAGTGAGAATTGAGAAAGGCATGGTACCGAAACTGCAAGGGAAGCTTGGCATGAGCCAGAAGTAGGAGATCTGTTTCTACTATATGTATGTGTTTCCATGTGTTTCCTTTCTACTGACTCATTTTGAAGATGAGTGTGGAGACAATTGAGTATGTACAATTTCCAAAATTGAACGGAAAGGGACAAAATTCCCCACCCCAATCTGTTTGAATGGCCTGAGTTTAGTGTTAAACTACAATTCAACTGTAGATTTAAACTAAGAAAATAGTTGGAGTGTGTCAGATTTGTGCTTTGAAAAGATAAATTTGCACGTGAGAAAATAATAGTAGCCACTAGATGACTCAGTGGTGCTCCCTATAAAATCAGTAAAGACTAAAGAGGAGCACTATAAACAGTAGTTGAAGCAGTAGAGGATGGTGTGCCTTACCAAAACAATATGAAGAACAACAATCATTCAAAGTTTTATTAGGTATTGTCATTTACAAGTTTTTTGAGAGTTCCCCATAAGACATCATGATGGGAATGACCTAATATATAATGTCATACGGTATACATGCTTATATTTCTAGAATTTGAAACTCTCAACTTGTTTCATGGTTTCAACTGGCTAGTTTTCATAATGAAGCAAAAATTTGGCATCAAGAATGACTAGTTTTATGTTTAACTTAACCTGAGAGTTTTAAAGCAAGAATAGATAATTAGATTATGCATTAAACATTTTACAGTCTAAAATACAATACATTAAGCAAGATGTTGCATGTCCCTCTTTCATTTTTTTTGTACGGTTGCCAATATATCTTTTAATTTTTATTGGTGCTTTTGATGTGCGTTGATTAGATGTATTTATGATGGATGAATTGTTGTTTAAATGTTGATAGGATAATTTAGTGCGGAGCTGGATTTTGCATGAGAATCGTCTTGATGAAGTAACTCTCGTTTCTGATATGCCTCGTGTCAGTTCAATCTGCGTATGTTATTACTATCCTTTTTAGTTTCTATCTCCTTTTTATTATGATCTTTGTTTTTTTTCCTACTATGTATGTTTTTTTCCTTGCAGATTTCAAGAGAGGCATTTGATTCATGTTTTGGTGTCGCAGTGTCCCCTGGAAATCTTGTCATTGCTAGTGTATGATATTTTCTTTCCATTTTAGCTTTTGCATTTCTATATCAATCCTTGAAAATATTCATATATTTTAATGCTTCAAAATGATCTTGTTCTTAGATACCCAGATATTGTGTATTAGAATGCCACATATGTCTAGGAAACTAAAGAAGGGGATCAATTCACAAAGTTTGTCAGTAGTAACTTATTATTTATTCCTTTATTCTTTGTAGCTAATAGGTGACCTTGTAGTTCACCATTGATTCCTTAACCTTACTTAAGAGAGGGTCTACATATGTTTAACTTTTTTCTTAAGTTCCAACCTGCTAAATATGTTTAACTTTTTTCAAAGAAGCATTATGTTGAATGGGTTGATTGATAATTGACTAAATAACAAGTAGTGGTGCAGGAGAAACAAATACGTTGCCATTAGCAGTTTCATTTTCAGTTTTAATATCTTTATTTATTTATTTTGCTGGGTTTAATCAGTGCTTTGCTGGCTGTTAGCTATGTATACTCACATGAAATTCTTGTCCTTGCTTTTGCTTTGACCATATATTATCTAATTTCTGATTATTATTGCTTGTTATTGCAGGTTCATTGTTTCGATGTTGAGAAACTGAATCGAATGTATGAAGGAAGGTATAAACATGATTTTCAAGTTATCATTTTCTTGCCTTCTTTTCTGGTTGAGTATGTGGCGAGACAGAGTGAGAGGGAGGCTCAGGGATAAATGCATATTTTTCCTAGTTAATTATAATTTGGCACCAATTGAAAATATAATTATACAAAATTGCAACTCAAGTCACTTCAGTCCAAAGTAGGAAAAGGATGCCAATGGATAGAAATCTTGAATATTTTTTACAATGATTGTGCTGCCATTTGACCTTGGAAGTTGAAACAAGGAACATTTGTAACTCAATGTTTATACTATTAACTGTAATTTTTTTTTTTGTACCCATTGTCTTTTCCTAAATATAGGTTTCATGAAAGAAATATTACAAATGTGAAAATTTGACATTCTTCTTGAACTTTGGACAGGATTCTTAGGGCAGCTATTGAATACTTTTGGATTGGTGGGCTACAAGTTGATGTTCAGCTGAAATCTCCCTTTTCATGTTACATTGAAGAAAATTCCAGTTATGTGGAGAAAGAGTTAACTTATTGGGGAACCAATATCATATGGTCTTTAAACCAATATCAATGTCATGATAAGCCTCTGGTTCTTTGGGATATAATTGCAGCATTATCAGCATTCAAGGATAAAAGTTTAAAATATGCAGAACATTTACTTATTAAGTGGATCTCATCATCTTTTCTACAATTAGATATGGACCTTTCTCCTGAAAAAGTTTTATCATTCTTCTCTTCAAGCTTGTCAGACATTCCTTCTCGACTACTACACTTGCTCAATATAATCTGTAGACGTGTAATGTTAGCAGAGCTGGATGCTGATCAAATAACTGGAATACACAAAAAGTTTCAAAAGCTGGAAGAGGTATGTCCTGCCATGGAAAAACAAATTACTAAGTGGACAAAAGTTCTTCTAAGCAGTGAAAGAGAGCTCTGTGAAAGGCTTGTGGGTTTTAGTTTGTCTGCTTTCCGAACTAGCATGTCCAATCCAGAAACAAATTCCAAATCTGGTTGTTGGTATCCTTTTGGACTAGCACAAATGGAACAATGGATTTCTTTAGATCAGGAACATATACGTGACCAGTTGAAAGTCATTGCATCAGAAGTTAAGTATGAGAAAAGGTACTTTTTAGATTTTAGATATTGTTTCTTTTTCCTATATGTCTTAGTATAGTTTATTTATTTTTCATAGCTTTGCTTATGCACATGAACTATTTTTGCCCTAGAAATCATAAAAACCAAAAATCCCCTTTGACTTTACTCCAGGAAGGTGTAGGATAGAAATTTGTTTATTTTGATATATGTTTATGCACACAAACTTTTTTTGTCCTGAAATTGAGGATGACGAGATGTCAAACTGAGTAACATAGATTAGTATTTTCATCCAAAAGGTAGAGATACACAATCTAGTTGTACTATGGAACCCACCCACCATAAAACTTGAAGGAAAGTAATTCTCAAAATTGTAGAATAGCTTGATGGAATATTAACATGATACTGAAACCAAATGGTATCCTTTCTAGATTCATATTACTCACCAATAAGAGTAGTCCATTGAAGTTCATTCCCATTCCTTTCTTTTGGTTTCAGTGACATTTGTTTGCCTGAATTAAAAATTATTTGCTCTTTGTGCTCATAACTAAATAAGAATTTTGTAGTAATTATTGAAGCAAAATTTTGGAGAAGGGGCCCATAATAAATTTGGGACAAAAATTGCAAAAATAATTCTTGGTAAAAAATTCAAATCAGAAGAAGTAACACTGCTGGGTTTTGATGTTAAATTAATGAGTAACCAACTAACCATTTTTTTAGTTATTAATTTGAGAGGTTAATTATTCATATATTAATTTCTTTTTAACTTTTCCTTTTGTTTTTTGTGCTCATATTATCCATAATGTTAACTAGTAAGTTCTTGTTCATAAATAATTTCCTACACCAGTACAAAACTCTGTATTGTTTACATAATTTTCCCCACTTACAACCATAAACTTGTTACCAAGCTTGTAAAATAGTCATACTATTTTGTGGATTTGGTTCAGAACTTCAAATGTGCTTACAGTATTGTGTTTGTGCAGGTTTCTGACCAGTAGATGTTCAGCAGTTGAGACATGTAGTTTTTGTTCAGCATCTGTTCCATTTGAATCCCCTGAATTTGGTTTCTGCCAAGGTGAAAATTCTACTAGTGGTGATGTTAAGAATCACAGGTTATTGAGATGTGTTGTTAGTATGCAGGTTTGCCCCACTACTCCCCTATGGTATTGTGTCTGTTGTCATAGGTCAGGGTTTAGATTGGCACCAGAACCACTTTTTAGAATGTCTTCATTTCATCTAGATTCAGACTCTTCCACTAAATCTTCCACTCAAGCAGTATCCTCAAAACCATTATGTCCCTTTTGTGGGATATTGCTACGGAGAAAACAACCAGACTTTCTACTTTCTCCTACTCCTGTATAAGAATATTTAATAATTATACGTAGTTTATTTTGGTTTTAAGAGGTTGTCATGTTTTTATCTCAAATGCATATTTCAGTTTAATCTGGTATGGAATATGGTTATGATCAATAATTATATTTTTTTTCTTCAAAAGCTCTTGGGAAGTTGCAAAATAAAAAATGCAATTATTTTTCCAAAAATTAGATAATCCGAAGGTGCTTGTACAGAACCATTGGTTTCATTGTAAATATTTTAAAGGTTCATTATTATTAGTGTATAGATATTAGAAGACAAATGTAGCTCATGCAGCATATCCACAGTCCCTAACGGAATAGGTAACAAGTCCCTAACGGAATAGGTAACAAAGCAACTTTACCGCCCACTGCTACTAAATTATCCACTCTATAATCAGTTATTAGAATCAATAGGTCTTTAAATCTTTCATTTCCCTCTAAGGCGGAACGTGGTTCTCCTACCGATTCATTTTTATATCCTATAGCTTCGACAGATCGCTTAACTCCGTTCATCTTCGGCGCAAGAGTGCTCGATCAGCTCAATGTTATTCAGAGGGTTAAAAGAGTAATCTTTTAGTTTGCCATGCAAACTCCTCTTGGTCATGTGCTATGAACCCTTTGGTTACCACCAGCAAGATACTGTTTGAATCTTGACTTGAGCCAAAAAACCATAATCACACTTTTAAAAGGTACATCACAAATATTTATGCAGACATACCTCACTTTGGGGGCTATTTTATCCCATAACCCTAGAAATCAAGTGTTCACGGGCATTATATGTCCTGATTGTCCTCTATTGGCACCCTCCCTTCAACTACCTCGTCCAGATGAAATGAAAGAACTCCAATCTAAATTAATTCAGTAAAACAACTTTTGACAACTGTTATTATAAATAAAGCTATTCAAAATTGCATGTTCCATTGGTGATCCAGTTGTCCAAAGAAGTTGGATATTATTTCAATAACATCTCAAATATATACTAGAGTAACTCTCAACTCTACAACAAAAACTATTCAAAAGTTTGAAAGTGAGAAAGATGACATCCAATGACACTTGAAAGAAAATTGACATGAATATGTCAAGGTTCAATTATTTCAAATATCATTTTCAATGGATCGAAGATTAATTGACAAAAGTAGAAGATGAAAAGAAGTAAAAAGATTTTTCAAAGCTTAATCATAAAGGAACAAGCTAAAGAAGGTTTACCTAAATCAAATGTCAATCCAAGAATTGTCTCATATCTACCATTTGAAGATTATTTTAGCAAACTTGAAGAGAACAAAATTAGCTCAACATTGAATACTCAAGATGCATATGTGAGTTGGCATTTGAAGATTATTTTAGCAAACTTGAAGAGAACAAAATTAGCTCAACATTGAATACTCAAGATGCATATGTGAGTTGGAGTTTGTTTGGGGTGGATTACTTAGCTTTTGGGTTGAATACTTAATCAAACCCATTTACTTATTTTCATGTAATTTTTGTTCTTAGTTTTGGGGGCATAAGTTCAAATGTCTTTTCATCTTTCCTAGGTTAGTTTTTAGTGTTTTTGGGCTTCCTAAGCCATTATGATGGTTAGTGGGACTCAATGAGTCATTGTGATGGTTAGTTGGGAGTAAAGACATAGTAAGAAATAAATGCCTAGTGGAAGTTCATTACCTGTACTCCAAGTGTTGTTCAGCATAACCTGTAAATAGGAGTCTCTTTTAAGAGTGCTTCTCTATTGTGAGAGTTTTTCCTTTGTTCTTGGGTTTAATAACTTTATAGTGTTGGCTTTACTGATAGGTTGTGGTTAGGGTTAAGTTTCTCTTTTTATCTTATACTTGTTTTCAAGACGACTCGTAAGTAGATTCGTATAAAAATTTATTGACTTCTCTCTATTATTTGAATTAAAATATAATTAATAATACAATTTATTCAAAATTGTATGTAAGTAAATTAGTTTCTTTTTAATAAAAGGTAAGTGAGCTCCCTACAAGTTTCTATAACCCTAACAAAAATGGAATTGAATTTTAACCGTCTATACTTGCCTCTTTTAAACCTACCTCCAAACTCGACTTGCATTGGGCAAAGATGTGGATAATCAAAATTCTTGACCACAATTCAAAATCTCATATATGTTTATTAATTTCTAAACTACATAACCTTATTAGTATCTCATACAATTAATTAACTAGATTATTATTAATCACAAGTCTCTCTTCACCGCCTATATATATTCATATTCATATTCATATTCATGTACCTCTCTCATAATTAATTAATGTATACAATTTCATGTATAGTTCTCTATACATTCAGAAATAAATCGTCATGTTCTTCACAACCAAAACGAACTATGCCTAAATAATAATGCTCCTATGGAGTTGAGGCTAAAGGTGCATGTGTTTTGAAGTTGGATTCTGGAGAGGGAGTGGGAAAGGAGAGAGAAAAGTGAGAAATGGAGAAGAGAGAAGATAGAAAAATGAGTGGGGAAGAGAGAGAAATCAATTTTTATTTGTTTTAAATATTAAATGTTTAATTACAATAGTACACACACACACACAAGTAAATTATTTTTTTAAAAGGAGTACAAAAAATATGTATGAGTTTCTTTGACCTTCAGAAAAATGAAATTGAGTGTTAATTGTTTGTACCTACGTCTTTTAAACCCACTTGCAAACTCGACTTGCCTTAGGTGGAGACAAGAAAATCAAAATCCATAATTGGAGTTCAAAAGATTGGAATTTTAGATAGATTTGAAAATTTATTTATTAAAGTCATAAGATGCCCTTTCATTCAAAAAGTACAACGTGTAGAAACTACATGCACAACTATAGTCCCCAATTACAAAACAAAGAAAAGACATAAAAAATACACACAGTTCACTAACATGATGACGACTATATTCAAGATAACAAAATCCTAAACCCTAGATAATCAATCCTAACCATGTCCCACGCATGAAATTGGTTAAGCTAGTTCTTATTCTTAACTAAAATTTGAAAACACAAACTAAAAATTTAAGTACTACATCACCAATAGCAAATCTCTTATGAAGGAATCAAAAGAACCCAAAAATAGACCCTTCTCCATGCTTATGTTTCATGTTTTTCATTGACATGTGTCTTTACCTCCTTCAACATCTGTTGGTACTTCTCGAGTTGGAAATTGCCTATTCTTTCAATTGGCACATCCCACTAGATGTGATCCTTTGTAGCCTTTAACAAATGGTTTATATCCTCTGCATGTTGCTTCTCTACGACAATTTGGTCAGACAAATAGTTGAGGTCTGCGTGGAGCTCATCCTCATCCACGATGCAAGGGCGTCGTTAAGGTCTTGGGTGAAGAAGGGAGGTGGGCCCTGGGTTGTATAGTGTGGATAACGAAATCCACATTAGGGCTATTGAAGGAGTAATATGGTTACCGGGAGAGAACATAATCACAGTGAGGTTGACACCACAGAGGGTTGCAAGCTCACTCTCTTTCTTGAAAACTCCAGTCCGATGCTTTAAGAATGTCACCTGAAGGTTACACTTGTTACTTATCTTCTTCATCTCGATCTTTTGTCGACCTTTGGTCTTCTTCGTGACGTCGCTCAAGTTTAACACGTATTTTGAATCGATGGATTATAGATTATTCTATATGATATGAAATATGAATATGAGGTGTGACATAAAAGAAAGGTTGAGTTCAATTTATAGGAATACTCAAAGTTTGATTTGATGGACCAAAGTCTAATTTAGGAAACAAAATGCGCGCCTATGTAGACATTCTAGCCTGTATCTTGACCGCATCAAAGTGGTTTCTAGATTAGCAATTCTAGGAATCTCATTTGAAGGCCTTATATGGTATATACATTTGACCTTCTATATTTAGCATTTGGGGTAAATATATGCATATTTTAGCTGAATGTTTTCATGTACTTTTCATTTACCTCTCAATGTTATCATTTTTTTTTGGAGAAAAATGTTTAATAATTAATTAAGGAAATCCCCCCATCATTGTGGTAACTATCTTGTTGACTCTCTTTGATTACAAACTCATCAACCCCCTCGACAAAAGACTGTTTCAGACCGCTTCTACCACTATAACATCTATTGTACATCCAACGAAGATTGGAAGGAATATAGTTCATGTTCTGTATATTTAACAAAAAAAATAGAAACATTCATAAATCACATAAATAATGTTAGAGTGATAATCTATTATTAGTAACACTAATTCTATTGATGTTTTAGGTCAAGACAAAAATGACATACATAATGTTTGCATTTATAAATGAATAAAGCATGAAGTATAAATCACCTAAGCACAACTAGAAATATAATTAACACATTTACAATACAAACTTTTAAACAACTAGAATAAAAAACACAACTAACCTGAAAAATAGAAAGCACGTCTGAGTAACAGAGCGATCACCTAATAGAATCACACCCATGAACTTGGAAATAAGAGGCAAATAAAAAGTTTAAAAATGGTTAGAAATTTTTCATATAAGTAATTATCAAATAATAAATGTAGTTAATAATTAGTTATTCATATAGGTAAATAAAATCAACTAAGAAATATTACCTACCTATAACTACTTCACAATACATGACAATATTACTTAATTTAATTAAAGTTAACAACAATTGACAAGTTAAGAATTTAAGGTACTACTTCTATAGAGTAAGATTCATTGAGATAAAGAAAGTCACACACAATATAAAAAAGCATTTGATTTGATTAAAAAATATAACTGGTTCATATATAAGTTGAAATTTGCAGATAGGGAACCCTCTTCTAGATCTGAGTAATTTTGGTCTCACAGACTGTATCAGATTCAACATACGAAGTCTTAACTAGAGTCTGCAACTATTCCTCAATCAGTATATATACAAAAGCAAAATGGGAATCTTAAAGGGGTTTGTAAAAATGCAAATAAACTATTGGATAGTGAGGTTAGCTACTAAGTAGATGAATATGATGTCAGTCTTGATGTTTGTTTGTCTTCAATCTTGACACATTCTTGAGTGTTTTAGAGATGCAAATATTATGTTTACAAAAAAAAGTACGTAGTAAACGTTTGAGATTTACCCTTTAACTTATAATAACTATTAGACTCCATTAGTTTTGTTACCTAAAAGACTAAGACATTTCCATTGTATATCATTTCTTCAATTTCCCTAAATATGGTAAATAATTTACATGAGCATTAAGCAACACAAGAAACTTGATCTTAATAAAAGATATAAAACTAATATATAGATGTATTTCTATCTTATTTTAGGGTCCAAAACTATACAGAATTAAGAAAAGAAGAAAAAGAATTAAGAAAAAAAGCTAGTTATTCTTCATTTGTTTCAATTATACTGAGCTTCAAGAGCAGTGGCAGAAAAATAGACACACATACAACACAACACAAACACAACCCTCTCCCTTCCTTATGTTATACTTCCCTGATTGTAAAATAAAAGTGGCACAGGCACACTGCATGCACCATGAATGTGTGTGTTGCAGAATTTGCCAAGTATTGGCCAATGCTCGCAAATCACAATATATCCCAAATTTACTAGAGCAAGCACACCCATGAGCTTCTTAATCATAGGAGCAACCACGCCCAACTTCAGAATTAGAATTTTTTTTAGAAAAAGAACAACAACTTAATTAATCATTTTCTCTCATAGTCTACAATGAAGAAGTTGCACATTAATCCCCCAATTGTGTACTAAGTTGGAGATCAATGGGTGTACATACAACTAGCTCATCCTTAAAAATTTAAGCAATTAATTACTTTAAAAGAATGAAAGATTTTGTTATCAAAATTGAACTTGACAGTGTCAAAAACTTGCCTGGAAATATTTGGGAAGTGTCTTCGATTTGGAATCACCTCTGTTCTTGTCCCGTTTGGATCAAGGACAGCCGTCAACTGTAACCATCAACGTACAGGCTTGTTAATGTAAACTTTAACCCATCATCTTTTCATCTAGAAAAAGCCAAAAAACTAGCTCTATGCACTTTCCCTACTTTTTCTGCATAAAAACAACTCAACATGTCTATGGTATGCTTTATGGTTCAAAGTGGAAGTCTGGAAATAAAGTTGGAGCTCTTCAAAGGAGCCATAACCTTACACGTATGCATGAGGCGAATCTCTCCATGTGTATCCCTTAAGAGGACATTTTCGCCTACCTATGTTTTTTCTTTTCCCCATAATTTCATTAATCACCATTATTATGAAAACCTAAGCTTTCTTCTCTGATCAGAAATTGTGTGGGCCATTATTTCTCTGTGTCACATCTTCATCATCAAGGTTTTACTTCCATGGGATGAATGTGTATGATTGTTTCCTAAGACCAAATGTTGCCAAGGGAAGAAAGCAATGCATATTCATGGTGGTGGCCCAACCACATCAGGACAAAACAATCAAAATGGCTGGATCAAAGCCTCCAAGGTACGTTTGGGCAAGATGTTAAAGAAACTCTTGGAGAGTTTGGTTTGAATCATTTTTTCCTTCAACCTTAATCAAGATTAGTAATCTCATTCATTTATATTCTGTGGATCATCAGGTTGTTTCTCTCAATTAGTTTCTGAGTGTAACTCATTTTTAGTTTTCAATTTGTTTATTGCTATTACAAAAGTTTCTTCAAGTTTTTCTAGAGGAAAGAAAAGAGAAGGGTTTCTCTTGGTCTTAGTCACTAGAAGTCTAAAGGGATTTTAGATTTATATTTTTTATCTAGGTTGGAAAAAGAGTGATGGTTGTAAGCTTGTAAGAACTTGATTTGGTGAATAGTGGAACTCTAATCAAGTTTTGATTAGAAGAAATTGGATGTAACTTCTCTTTTGAGGGGTGAACTAGTATAAGTTTCTGTGTTGATTACTTTCTTTAGTATCTTCTTGCTATCTTAATATGAAATTGTTTGGTGAAATCATTATTACTCAACAAGTGAAGTTTTTCTTGTAATTGTTTTCTTGAGCTGAGTGGTTTGATTGATTGAAGCATTCTTGATTTAATTGTGATAAAAATCCTATTACTCTAATTTCTAAAAGTTTTTTAAAGGTCAGTTTTAACCAATTCACCCCCCTCTTGGTTACTGTGTGTGTTCTGTCAGAATCAAGAAGCTAAAGCAAAGGATTTCAAGTTGAAGAAGCAAATGGTTTTGATGTTCTACATGCCCAATCTTAATTGATGACATTTGTAATTTGTTTCTAAGCTTGGTCAATCTAGATAAAGCTTTATAATCCTTTATATTCATGCATTCATACATTCATACATTCATATAATAAGAACTAATCATAT
Organism: Glycine tomentella; assembly: GCA_007407185.1. Lineage (NCBI taxonomy): Eukaryota > Viridiplantae > Streptophyta > Magnoliopsida > Fabales > Fabaceae > Glycine > Glycine tomentella. The sequence goes on along the minus strand of PYAF01005385.1, from coordinate 465,529 downwards.
AGTGTTAATCAATCAAGTAATGATTCATAAAGGCTATTAGAAATTGTATAAAACAATTTCTCACTGCTTTAATCGATTACTTTGGTAAAATAATCGATTACAGGCGTGTGTTGGTTTCTGGCAAAAGCCTTATGAACATTTTAATCAATTACCACTTAATCGTAATCGATTAAATAAGCTCTTCACAGTTTTTGAAACTTCCTGTGATAATCGATTATTTGGGTATTTAATCGATTACCAGAGCTTCTGCATAATTTTACACAACATGTTCATCTGGTTTAATCGATTACCAGATATTCGTAATCGATTAAATGTGCATTGTCAAGTTTTAGGCATGGTCTGTGTTAATCGATTATTTGGTTGCTTAATCGATTACTAAGTGCTTTTGAAAAACTTGGTTCATCTGGAGTAATCGATTACAAGACGAATTAATTGATTAAATTGTTCGTAACAAATTTCCAGATTCCTGATGAACACTTTAATCGATTATCTGGTTAAATTAATCGATTACAATAGTTAAAATAATAAATTACATTGACAAAATAATCGATTACAGTTAGTTAAAACAGTTTTTTATAAATAGAAAAGCTGAGTCACATTGAGAGTGTGATATACCCAAAGCGTACGAATTAGTAAAAATCTTTTCCTACAATTTTCTTGAGTAACCAAGTCAGAATCAAGGTTGATAATCAAAGTTGTTTAGTATCAATGGGATCTACATGAGTTCGAATTGTTGTGACTCATAGATCAATGTTTTCTCAAGCTTGCTCTTAAAAGAAGATTTCAAAAAGTCTAGTTATCATCTTCTACACATAATCTCAGGTTGAATCATTCATTTCATTGTTGTTTCTGAGGATTATAAGGTGATATCTTTCTTGTACCTTAAGCTTGAAGTTCTACTATATTTCTATTCTGAAATTGTTTGATATTTCCATATAACATTTGTAATCTTTAAAGCTTTTCTAGAAAGGGTTTCTAGAGGAAAGAACAGAAAGGGAATCTCTGGTTCTTGGTCTTTTGAAAAGTCTATAGGATATAGATTTTGAATTTTACCTAGGGAGGGTAAGAGAGATCATTTGTAAAGCTTGTAAAGATATTTGTTATAGTAGAACTCTAACCAAGATTTTGGTTGGAAGAAAACTGGATGTAGCATTCGGGTTGAGAGGTGAACCAGTATAAATCTTTTGTGCTTTATATTTCAGTTTGTCTTGCATTTAATTCTTGAAGTATAGAAATTACTTGTCATACAAACTTGGTCATTGCACAGGAGTAAATTGATTGGAGAAGTAAACTATTTTCCTAATTGGTTTTTAAATTGACGCGATCCTTCTAAAAGACTTTCGCGGTTACATTTTTGAAAGGATTTTTTAAAACTCTGAGGTAAAACCAATTCACCCCCCTCTTGGTTATTTGCATAAGTGTTCATTATATTTTTCATGTTCATATTCTTTCAGTCACCAAAATGAAATTTGGTCCAAAGAGCATGACAATTCAAGTCAAAGTGTCCTTTGCAACAAATGAAGACTTGTTGTAGTGAGAATTGTCCTTGCTACAACAAGAGTCTGATGTGACATAAAAAATATAGCTTTAGCTCTCATTAAAAAGAGCTTGTAACATTATAATATAAACTTTTTGTCATTTTTATTTGTAATTCATTTGTTCAAATTTGCAATTATTTCTCCCTCTTTTTCTCTCTTTTCTTCCATTGCAAGTTCCATTTTTGTTGTTCTTTTGGATCCAAATATGATCCATTGTAGTTAAACTCCAAGTTGTTGAATTGAATGAAGAAGCTTCAAGTATGTGATTCTCCAATTTCTTATTCATGTTATTTGTTATGTGATCATTTTCCAATTCTTTGCTTAGATGCATGCTTAGGCTTGATCAACCTTGCTTTTAGGAGTCAAATTGTGTTGGAAAACAAATTTGGTTCTAGATTTGAATTGAAAATGTGTGAGAATCTGATTTTAGGAATACAATTAGGCTTTTGCATTGTAGAGATTACGCTGATTTTTAGGTTAGGTTTACTAAGGAATTAGAAATGTAACTTAGAATTAAGGGTTAATTATCTAAGAATCTAGGATTTAATAAATTGAGTTGAATCTTGATTGCATTGAACTGAAAATATGATTGAAAATGGAATAACATATGATGAATGCTATGGAATTCAAGCCAGTAACGCTTTTTTTCTTTGATTTTCCATTTTCACTCTAAAATTCTGTTCAAAATCATAAATTGTTTCTTTTCTCGCTATAGCAAACTATGCTCTGGCTACAACAAATTTATTTTTACAAATTTGATAAACATTTGCTCATTTTCCAAAGTGAATGGACAACTCACTGCAACAAATGTTTCTCATGCTTTCAATGTTTTAGAAAACATTTTTTGTTCAATTCCTAATATTACGCCGAGTCTATGTGGATACAACACATGAATATTTATCATTTCTTTATTACTACTTAGATTAAGTGCAATTTCCTGGATCATGAGTTAACAGTGAGTCTCACAATTTGATTGTTTTTGTTGAATAATTTTATTTTGCCTATTCTATAGACCAAAAATAGAATATGCTTAATTGCATTCATATATAATTTTTTATTAATGTATCCAGGACATGTTGTATCCTTAATTTAAAATAATTTGTCACATCCTTGTATATATCATATGCATGTGGTATCCCTAATCTAGGCTTCATAGCATCTAAGACAAATATTCCACCGAAATAATGTTTTGATCATGTTGCTTAGGGATCCTTATTCAATTTTTTTTCTATCTTTTATTTGGCAGCACCGCTATTTTCAAATGGGAAGTTTGACGATGCCCACATGTTTTCTCTAGCCCATAAGAAGCCTTGGAAGGTAAAGCATTTAAGAAGGGACAACATATTGTAATTGCCTTGCTGGATATGAAACTATCTAAATCACCTGGGAGCTAGGGGTGGATGTACATAATGTGGAGGGGGCCCATTCCCCCTAGTTTTTTTTAATATATATTTTTTTAAATATGTACAATGTATAATATTTTAATAATAAATTAAATATTTTTATTTAAAGAGTTTGATGGTAGAAAATAATAATATTTAAGTATTATTTATCTATTTTATTTTTGATAAAATATTTTTTCCCTTTTGATAGTATTCCTTGTGAAAATAATGTCATTTTCTTCTTTTTATAGTCTTCATTGTAGAAATAATTATACTTTTTCCTTTTATAAACAAAATATTTGAGTGTTATTTATTTTTTAATATTTTTCCTTTTATAATATATTTAAAGATTATAAATGTTTATAATTGTTCCAGCAAAAAAAATTATAATTGTAATCAAATAACTTTATTCTTCTTTCTTTTATATTAACTTGGTAATAATTGATTTGAGGAATTAAATAGTACTACTATTTATTATTAATTTTTTTCTAGAAGATAAGTTTATGAATACTACACAAGGAACAACTTAAATTTTGGAACATACCAATACCTATTCTTTTTTTAATTACTATTCTTCATGTTTTTTTTTGTTTCTCTCGTCTCAACTTTGTTCTTCTTGTTATTGTTTGTTAGTCGTGAATCTACTTCTAGCTCTCAATCTAAACAACTTTGTATAAACTTTGGAAAAGTGTATTCTAAAATATTGAAAATAAAAATAAATATTAAGTTGTACTAGACATTCATCAAAATTTACTTTAATAAATTTTTGTAACATAATAAATTGGAATTTTTATAAAAATATTAATTAATTTATAGTTTTTAGTATAAATTTATCTATTTTATATTTGGCCCCCCTAACGTCTTCCCCTGGGTCTGCACCTGTTGGGAGCGACCTATGCTTAGGCTTAAATAACTTTTATAAAAAATTGATTTATATTATTTATAATAATATTTTTTAAAAGGAACTAACTGATTTTATAAAAACTAAAATAGTTTCTGATTTATTAAAATTTTAGTTTTCCTCATCTTCTGAATATTTTTTAAAAAAGGTAAAAAATTTAAAATAATTATTTTTTAAAAGTTACTACTCTTTTAAACAAATAAACCCTTAATTTACTTCAAAAACTTTTGCTATAACCTTAGAAAGAATTATTTTGATTAAAAAAAAAGAAGATTAATTTTGGTTGAAGAGATAACCTTAGAATGGTCTATTTATAATTGAGGTAATCGAAGCTAAAAAATATATAAGAATAAATGCACTCTGGTTAGTTAAGATAACCTTGGGAAAGATTTATTTTAGTCTCATTATTAATATGACTACAAAATTTTGTAGGATGAGAAGGGAGTATAAGTAGTGTCAGGAATGGGAATCATCTATATACCAAGGCCCAAGCATTAACTTTAACTAGGATGGCAAAAAAATTCACGCCCATGAATATCCACAGATAAAATTTGCAATGAATATGAATATAAATGAGTAGTGTAAACGGATACCGCTACCCGTGATTACAGGTATTTCAGGTACCTATTAGTTAACGAGACGGGGTGGATATCATAATACCTGCACCCGTGGGTATCTTCTACCCATAGAATTGCCAACATAGCCTTATATATATATATATATATATATATATAACATAAGTTAGAAATAAAACCCTAATCTATTTGCTCTTCACCCTACTCCTATCTTTCATGCAGTCACACACTCACTCACGCTCATGCAACGCTCTCCCTCACAAGTCACAAACTAATGGCCTCAACCACCCTGTCTTTCTCCCTCTTTCCCTTAGTGACTTGGGTTACAGGTTTAGATTTATAGATTAGTTAACCCGTTGATCCGATCCGTGAACCCATAATAAAAATATAAATTTTATTATTTTTGTGTGTGTGTGTATATATATATATATATATTAAAATTTAAAAACTAAAAAAATAATTTGACAATAAAAAAGGTGTGGTACTATAAATGTGTTGGCCGAATGAAGATCAACCCATAATCATCTCATCTTTGTTGTGAAGGTGTGGACCGTGTAGTACTGTGAATTTGGGTTTAGCTGTTTAGGTTTCATTTTCTTATGTGCTTTGTTCTCTCTCATCTCTGTACTTCTGTTCTCTCTCATCTAATCTCCTTCGTTGCGCTTCTGCATCAGCTCCTTCTCTGTTCTCTCTCATCTCAGATCGACCAAGCATCATGTTTTCCTCTGTACTTTCTTTTTCTTTTTCAACAAAGCATTTTTTACATTTTGTAAGTTAAGACTGACACATTAGGTTTTACTTGTGTTGAGAATAAGAGCATGTAATATATGTGTAAACATAAAAGGGTACTTAAGTATTTTGAATATACTGTAGTTGCTCCCGATATACGTATATATATAACAGTGCTTGACACCAATTGTGTTATATCAAACTCTTATAACAACTTTCAATAACCATAATGTATGAGGGGATAATTAATTAACATACACGTCTTATAACAACTTTCAACAACTTTCAACAACTTTTAAATTGTGCTTGGTTTGGCTTTAAATATTGCTAATATTGGGTCTCCAAGTATTGAAACTGCAAGTGCTGAAACTTCTTAATGTATTACTTTCAGGTATATTGTTATTTGTTTCACTTTTTTTTTCATATTTTGTTTATCATGTTTATAATATTAATGAATCATATTTTGTTCATTTGTTTGTTTCAGCAAATTTGGTTGCAACAAATTTGGTTATAGCAAAGTTTAATTTGTAAGAAATAGTTGTGATTCAGACTATTATAGTAAATCTTGTTCAAGAATCTTTTATTTTAATTTATATTATAAGTCTATTTTAGAATATTATGTTGAGGGTATTAAATGAATCAATTTGACTACTTTCATAAATTTGATAATTTGTATTGTATTGGATATTTGAAAGAATCATGATATAAAATAGTAGTTTTAAGAAAAAAAAATTAAATGGGTAATCCGTTGGTCCAAACCGAACCGTTCATGAACGGGTTGGATTTCAAAAAAAAATTCTGAAAATCGAATCGAACTGATCAAATTTGAGTGGGTTGGGTCCTAAAATTAGTCAAAACTGATCTGAACCGACCCGCAAACACCTCTACTAAGATTAGTACATCAATATTTTGTGACTAACTTTTTAGGACTAGTGTTGTGAATGCTACTTCTGGATATGTTTACGTGCCTGGATTCTGTGCAGGTGTATGGAACATTCATACCATGCATAAGGAAGGTGCTCAGTGTTTTACTCATTTCCTAGATGTTTGCCTTTTGCTTGAAGTCTTTAACCATGCGTAAGGATTCATAGCAAGCATAAGGAAGGTGCATTTTAAAAAATATACTTTTTTATTAGATACTAATGGAATTTCAACGAAGTAGCTCTTGACAAAAGTTGGACAACTTTGAAATACTGGCCTTTTTTTGCTGGTTTTGGTAAGTTTTTTTTAATTAACTTATTCACATAAACTTTATTTAGTATTTCTGTTTGTTTAGCTAGACAATTTCATGTTTAGATTATGTGGCTTCTCTTCAATTGCTGTTATTGGTTGTTATGAGATCTAAATAACTTATAATACTAACCTCAGGAGGGAGAACATATCCTTTTTTGTGGTTTTTAGTATAAGGTAAATAATTAGTTTGTTCCAGTAGTGTGTGTCAGAGATTAAGTTATGGGTTGTTTTGGTGGAAGGATAATTAAAGGAGTATGGATGAGGATTAAAGAATGTCAACAAATGTGAAGATATTAAGCTGAATGCCATATAATTCATATGTGAAATTGACTCCATGACTGTTGAAGTTGAAAATTCATTCTAAATTTTATCCACTGGAATAATGTTGAACTATGTAACAAAATTTGTATATTATATTATACTTTATCTTCAGATTCATTTCATGTTTGAGATTAATAAGTAATTGTTGGTATAATCAGAATAAGACTAGTAAAATAAAGGTTTCATTGAGAAAAGATTGGAATGTATAGCAAAATTACCTAAGGAAATTGTTCCGTTCCTTAAAAACGGAGATCCAGCAATTTGCCAGAAATCAATATGGGATCAACTCTCTCTCTCTGAAGGTGCTTATGAAGATTTAAACAACTCCAGGAAGAAGATCACAGCACAAACGAGCCACAAATTGGACGTGGGGTGTGTGCACTGTGAGAATGGAAAAAGAGAGAGTAACAGTGTATGTGTACCTTTCACCTTTGGTGTGTATGGCTATTTATGCTTACTGACCTGTGGCGAAATGAGGAAATTGTTCCTATTCTTGATCGTGATCTTGAATGGATATTGTGGATAATAACCTTCTGTATCTTCTTTGATCCGGGAAATATTTAGAACTTCAATCTTCTTTATCCTTTCCATAAATAACTTCCTTAGCTGTCTTGGGCCTTTTGAACTTAGCCCAATATAAAAGATCCGTAACAGTTGCCCCTCATCTCGGTTATTGAGTAGCCTGGATGACCGAGATGAACATAATGTTGTCTTATTCTTATGGCCGAGTTAATTATCTTTATTCTCATGACCGACCTTATTTTCCGAGGTTGTCCGAGATTGAAAGAAGTCTCCTTGTGTAGAGCCGATCTTATTTCCGACTTAGGATGAGACAAGGGAAGTTTCTCGTGTAGGGCCGATTACCTTTCTGACTTGGGCCGACATAATGAGAAAATTCTAGTGAGATCGGCTTCCTTTCCGACCTTGGCCGAGATAATGAAGCGTTCCCTTCTGCTAAACCTATCTCCTTTTTCCCATTCCAATTTCCAAGGCAATGAAGCTCGCCTGTTGTCATTTTAGACATATGAAATGATGCGCCTCCTTAGCATTTAATGCTCTGCCATTTCTTTGCACGTCTCTAATCATGACCCTTTGCTGTCAAAAGTCTATTTTGCCCCTGTCTCTTGATTAACTGCCCATAATTGATCATAATTGCCCCAGTAATTATGCACGTTTGTCAGTTTTTATTTTCAATTTTCGACGGTTACCATTTTCACTTTCGTGGGTGCCAACAATTTCGTTCCACTATTACATCCTATTCCTCGCCTTTCCCCCTTCTATCGAAACTTAAGCTTATTCTTGCTGCCTGCTTCTGCTCTGGTATTCTTGCCTCTCGCATTCGCATTTCTGGTGCTTCTCCTTGTTCCTCTTCGAAACATATTTCTCCATTCCAGGTATTTTCCCTTTATCTCTTCACTTTGTGATTCTGCATTATTCCTTTCCTCCTCCTGTTTTTCCCTTTTGGTGATTCCCATTTCTTTTGCTGGGTTTCTAGCTTTTTCTCATTTCCTGGTTCTGTCTGTTTTTATCCTTGATTTCCCCCATTCGTCTTCTAAGCTCTGTAATGCCAAAACTTACCCCTAAGGAAGAGGCTCGTATTGCTGACAGAGTCTCTCCCGGTGTGGCTTTTTGGTTTTTTGGTAAACCCCTTAGTGAGGAAGATAAAACTAAATGATTCCTTCGAACCCCTAGTGGTGGTTCCAAATCCTCAAAAAATTCCTCAGTTGCCAAACCTCCTACAAAAGCCATAACAGGTTCCTCTAGGTTGGGAATGGGTTCTCATATTAGGCCTGTCAAGGATTCTAGAGGTCGTATTTCTTCCTCAAAAAATGTTAGGGTTTCCTCACAAAATGTACAAAGTTCTGATACTAAATCCACTAGGGAGACTAGAGTTCAAACTGTGACTTCTTCCGCCCTTCCTCTAAGATCTTGCCCCCCAGAACCTCTTCCTGAAGTCCGATTTGATCCGTGCACAAAGTGTATGGACAGGTTCATGTACTTAGCCAGTGCGGGTTTCGACAAGGATGCCGAGGACGTGCTAGATGCGTGCCGGCATAATCCCGTAGCTGTCATTCCTTCATTGCCCCCGCCTAGGGCCGAGATATCCTCTGAAAATGTCTCGGCCGATTCCTTCCGACTCGCCGACTCTCCCTCAGGTATCTTTTGCTGATCATTATCTTTTTTGTTTTCGTAGGTTTTCATGGAACTCCCTTCTGTGGAGGTCGTTGAGGAGTCTCGGTCAAGCGGTTCTCGTTCCGACAATCTCTCTCCTGCTCTGATAAACTGATTTCCCTGGGTGACCTTTGAGGTTCTAAGTACCTAGTCTTCTATGAGTCCGGAGGGCATAGCCGCCCTCCCTGTAGGAAATCAAGTAGGTTTCTCAGTTCGCCATCCCGGCTCTCATGTGCCGATCTGCTCTAGTGCCGAGCAGGGCGAATCTAGTTTCTTCTTTTTCTGTGCCGATGTAATCACCCGCTTGGGTATTCGTTTTCCTTTGTCCGAGTTCGAGATGAAGCTTTTGAAGCATTTGTCTTTAGCTCCTTCACAGCTTCATCCGAATGGTTGGGCTTTTATAAAATCATTCGAAGATTTGTGTATTAATTTAAGAATTCCTTGCTCGGTCCCTGTTTTT
>PYAF01005385.1:429163-453989 GCA_007407185.1 Glycine tomentella | reverse complement strand
GGTGAATTCTTTCTCTTGGGAGCAGTGTTGGCAATCTCCATCTGCTCCAGCTCCAGGTATTTCTTAGATCGGACTCTGAAATCCAGCAAAGTTCTAACAGGGTCCTTGTATATAGATTTCGCCAGCCGAGATGATCCATTGAGACCGGCCGATAATAAATGGACATGCACTTTTTCTTCCAGGCCTTGCACTTGCAAGATAGCTTCTTTAAATCGGTCCAAATAACTCTGCAATGTCTCCCCCGGTTGCTGTCGGATTTTGCCCAGCACAAACTTGGACTTGGGTTGCTTCTTGCTCGTTGCAAAATTGAGCAAAAATCTCTGGCCGAAGTCCTCAAAATTACGAATTGACCAAGGAGGTAGTGAATGAAACCATGTCTGAGCCGGTCCAGTCAAAGTAGTAACGAATATCCGGGATATAATCGGCTCCTCAATCCCCCGAACACACATCTGCATGTCGAACTCGTCAATGTGCACCTGCGGGTCCTGGGTCCCATCGTATTTGTTCAGGAAAGATCCGTCAAAATCTTCTAAAAATCGAGCATTGACGATGTCGTCAACGAACGGACTGTTATTATATTGTCCCCGCCTGTACTTCCTCCTGTAGACTTCGGCACCACCACCCGGCTGATAAGACGAACCTTGTGGTGCATTCGCTGGGCTTCTGAACACGGCCGAGCTTGGTATCTCGGCTCTGGGTGGCTCATTCTGTAGTTCCGGCTCCTGTGGTAACTCCATGCGGCCGAGGCGCTGCTCCATCATTCTTAGTCGGTCCTGTTCGCCCATCGTCCATCTCGCACAACGTTCGTCCAGTTGCGCCAACATGTGGTTCATATCCTCCTGTCGCTGAAGGGCATATCGTTGCTCCAAACGTTCAATTCGTGACAGAATGGATTGCAACGCATTGCTGGTGAAACGCTGCACCGATTCTTGATCTATCCCTGCTGGCGCGGGCACCAGGTCTTCAGCAGGTGCGGGGGACGGGTTGTTCTGTGCCCGCGATGAAGCTGTATCCGTCAAAGCATCCTCCACCCGGATCGAGCGTGATCGGCCGACCTCGGGTGGGCCTTCAAGCTGGTGTCTTCTCGTGTTTACCATGGTGGGAATCGAAGTTTAACGTTCCCCACAGACGGCACCAATGTTCCGTTCCTTAAAAACGGAGATCCAGCAATTTGCCAGAAATCAATATGGGATCAACTCTCTCTCTCTGAAGGTGCTTATGAAGATTTAAACAACTCCAGGAAGAAGATCACAGCACAAACGAGCCACAAATTGGACGTGGGGTGTGTGCACTGTGAGAATGGAAAAAGAGAGAGTAACAGTGTATGTGTACCTTTCACCTTTGGTATGTATGGCTATTTATGCTTACTAACCTGTGGTGAAATGAGGAAATTGTTCCTATTCTTGATTATGATCTTGAATGGATATTGTGGATAATAACCTTCTGTATCTTCTTTGATCCGGGAAATATTTAGAACTTCAATCTTCTTTATCCTTTCCATAAATAACTTCCTTAGCTGTCTTGGGCCTTTTGAACTTAGCCCAATATAAAAGATCCGTAACAGAAATATTAGGAAAAGATAAACTATTGAAGAAGACCTTGTTCTGAATGATTTTATTGAAATTTAATTTGCCTTATAGCAATGATTAATTCATGTAGCCAAAACTGTCTATTGGGATAAGGAATGACCAGTTTCTTTGTTTTTGTTGCATGGCCACAATATGTTTCCAGAGTCTCTAGTCATCCTATGCCAGTTTAAATGGTGCATGTATTCTTAGTTCTAGACTTATGCTGGTGAATTTTTTATTGGTCTATCATCTAGTGGAATTAATTCTAATGGTTTCTCACTTGTAAGAAGGTTGGTTGAGTGTAGAATCTATAAGTTCTTATTAAATTATCAGTTACTGAGATGAACTAATATATCTTAATAGAGTGCTTGCTCAACATGGTCTTTCACAGAAAGATCAAATTCCTGGTGGTGATATTACAGTTATAGAAGCTTTGTCGACCCTAACTGTTATCTTCGTTAAGCAAATCATTCATGATTCTTTTTGAGATACTTTAAAATGCCAATTTTTTAAAATTCCCTCCCTTGACTTGCTCTTATCTTATCAAGGTCTGTTGATGCAATTCATGTTGCCCTATATGAGACTACATCTGAAAAAGTTGTTCCTCATCAGCCTACGCAAAAGGTTGGCAAGAAGTAATCCAAACTTGAAACTGTTCCTGTTACAGAGAAGCCCAAAGCACCTCCTGCAAGACTGAGTTCTCCCACTGAGCCATAGCTTCCTCCTAAAGAAAGAGAAAGACTAAAGAGGCATTGTGATTTTTAGTCCTACCTGAGTTTTGGTTAAAGAAAATTGTTAGTGTTTGCTACTCGTAGGCACTTATAGTGATTGGGGTATAAATTTACATGTTGTATTGTTCAAGCTACACAACTAGGGAGACAATGTTTCCAATAGTAATATTCAAAATTTCATTTTATTACCTTCAAATTTTGAATTACTATTGCTACCTAAATCAAATATTGTATGACAGTAAGCAGCATTATAATATATAAATATTTGAGTTTGCTTATATATTTTATTGCACAAGATGACTGACCGTTATTGTACAAAATTATAGTCCTCCCTGTGTTAGTTTGAATTGAAATTTATGAACCCACTTAAATGTCAAATGCTGGGAGAAGAAACCAAATGAACCCTGAAATTTAAAAAACAAAAAACCTTAACATGGACAGCGCTTGTTTATTAAATGTGCCATTTAATGAGGCTTTTAAACAGCATTTGTTTCTTACAAATGTTGTCTAAAGAAGACCTTAGATAGCGCTTGAAATAAACAAGTGTTGTCTAATAGGACCCTTAGACAACATTTGTTTATTTTAAGAGCTGTTTAATAGGGACCCTAAACAGAACTTCAAAAGTGTTGTTAAAGCGGTCACCCCCTTTAATAGCAGGGGGATAGACAGCACACGAAAGTGCTGTTAAAGACCATTTTTAAATGCTGTTAAAAACCTTTATTGTAGTAGTGAGTAGTGAACTGGAGTGATGCTCAAGTGTGTTATGTGTCAGTGTTGTAGGGACTAATGGTGGAGAGTGAGTTTTCAGAGTTGAGATATGCTATCTAGTGCCTAGTGGATTATAGGAAAGGACCTCAAACCTTTTATCTTTCATTCACATACGCATCATATTCTTTTGATTGTAGTTCTGAGTTCTGACCAAAGTAGGAACATGTGTTGATTTGAGTGTTTCTGGCATATTTGGGGTGTTTGCAAAAATTGCAGGGATTTTTCTTTTCTATTGAAATAGATTCCTCTGGGAATTCAATTCTGATTCTTCCTTAGTTTTTCGGTTTTCTTTCTTTCCTTTTTCCTTCTATTTATATTTTGGGTTGGTTTTCAGTTGAGCCTTGACTTGCTCCAACCTAGCTTCACACTAGTTTGGTGTCTCCAATTCTTGATAAGTTTCTCAATTCACTTTTTTTTATGGAAATGTTAGCAATAGGGTTGAACAAATTTGGTTGCTTTAATTCCTTCTCTCTAGTTTCCTTTTGCTGTTGGAAATATGTGATTCAATGCTAGTAAAGAACTTAATATCTTCAACTAGAGAATGAGTTGCTCTTTGCCTTTGGTATTATGTTATTTACTTATAGAGTCAGGGATTTTGGATCATGATGCTGATAAGATTACTACTACTTTACCAGTTCCTGGATAGAAATGTCCAACAAGCATGATAATGATGACTTTATTTATTTATTTGGATAAACCATGATGATTATCAGTGCAAAGTGCTGACCGAAGTTGAAGAAAAAATCCTTGTTTTATTTAATATGAACAATCAGAATTCCATAAGTATCTTATTTTATGTCTTGAATCTCTTGGTGGCAGATTATTAAAATGACTCGTGTTGCTTTCAGTATCTAAATTATCCCTAGTCCCATGTGACTTGCTTCTTCATCACACAATATCTTGTTTCTATAATATAAATTTAATTGTAGGGTGCGTATAGAATATACCAAGATGATCAACTTTTTTACTCTTTCAGTTAGCCAAGAGCATAGCCAAGGAAAACTGCAATTTCTTGGACTTTTAAGTTTATGGTACAAAATTAAGTTCTTGTATCGAAATTTTTTTATTAGATCCACTTAATTTTAACTGGATCGCTGGATCCATATATTGAGGGATATATGAAAATGACGTGTACCTAAGCTGGATTGGATATGAACAAGGATTAATTAAAATCATAAACTTGGGAAGGGAGGTGTCGGATTATTAAGCCCATATCTCCAGCTTTGAATATATCATTATAACCCAACCATTGCGTTTTCTTGGAATCCTCTCTTAGAAGAAAGAAGATGTGATGTTTTCCATCATTTTATTCAATTCATTGCATTTATAATTAATAATTAGTCCTAATGTGGGATTTCGTAGAAAAGTCCATACTACGTTTTTGGGCAGTCACATGTGCAATATGGCATTCCAAACATTTACTTTTGGGTTGAAATCTAATTTTATTTATTTAGATAAATTAGCTCATCAATGATGCAGAACTTGAACTGCCCCCTCATAAATGCGTGTATCTTCTTCTGATGTAGGTGAAGCCCTCTGCCTTTTTCAATTTAGAATATAGTCACAAATCACAACGTTATCCTTTCTGATAAGAACTAAGGCTATATTTATTCATTTCTCCTAGTACCAAATACCAATTTGAGTAGTTGAAGTAGTGAATGCCATGCTGGCTTTGCATGTACTCATTCACACTACCGAAGTGTAGCTCACACAATATTTTATAATTGTTTTTAAGATGATTGTTGTGAGTTGTGACAAAATCTTAGAATAATTAGATTGGATTCAGAACTTGTCCCCTAAATATAAAATCAGAACAAGTTGCAACTGGTGGAGGTCCATATATATTTAAATTATTATAACAAAAATAGGAAAGAAAAAGTAAAACTTCATTCCTTTATGAAAAAAGATCCAAGGGCAAGCATAGCCAAAAGGGTTGTATCATCTATACTATTTAGTTGGGGTATCGTGGAAGGCAAGTACTTGGGAAAATAATTTAATAAAGTTGGTTATTGCCCCATTTTGTAATTGGCATATGAATTTGTAATAAAATAAAATACTCCTGTTGTAAAATGAATGATGTTTAAGATTTTTTTTACATAAACCCAAAATATAAATATTTCAAGAAAATTAATATTCATTAAAAGACAATTTCACTGAAATATCTTTGTTTTTTTTTTTTTAATTTGAATAAATATAATATTAAGTCTTCAATACAATATTATTTATTACATGATAAAATTGGAATAGGTGTTTAAATATCTTATTAAAAAGTAAGAACATAAGTTAAGTTGAATTTTTTTTTTCAGACTTAAACATCCATCATTTTGGAACAAAGGAAGTATATGATAATTCACGATCCAAAGGCCGTGACATATGTGTTTGTCTAAATGCATAATCTATGTTCCTTTAAATCCGTGGCCTCTATAATAGTAATTCACAATTATGAAGTTACGGAAGCAATGAATTTAATTGTACCCAATAAGTGCATGAATCATAATTAAATGTCAGACCAGTTACACAAAATTTTGCTTATAGAGGTTAGAATATTCTCTTTTGTTAAGAGTATCTTGCTTTCTACCTCACCTGGATAGTGCCTCTTCAGATAATTTTGGAGCCACTGGGAAACCTCTAATTCTTACGATTTCTGTAGATTCCATAGCAGTTGGCCTTTCTTGATGTTGCAGAAAGGTGATTTTCCTAAGATTCTATTTTTGATTCCATTAGCAAAGGCTTTTGCTCAATAGTACCCCATAACGTGGCAATAATAAAAGGGGCACTGGCAAAACAGTTCGTTCATAAGCTACTTCAGGAAAGCATAATAAAGGTTTCCTGAACACATTAACTTTGAATTGACAGAACATGAGAATAATAAAACTGTATTCTCATTCCAAGGAGCATGGTAGATTTTTGAGATTATTTTTCTTCTAGCAGATGTGAAAGAAGCTAGAACACAAGACAGGTACACTAAAAAGTGAAGATTGTTAATGCAAAAATTAATACTCTTATTGAATAATGAACTTTAGGGGCTACTAGATGATTTATACTCGTGTGTAAATGCAACTAAATTTATATTTAGACTTTTTAAGGGAGAGGATAACATGTTTTATTTTTGCATTTGTCATCTTAATCTTTCATGATTAAGTGCTGACATTGATCCATATGACATGGCACATTGCTGGCACTTATCCATTTTGCTTGTATTATATGGGGCTCTACCAAACTTCTAGTCTATTTTGTATTTTTGACATTGACTTTAGCTGGCTGTGTGTATATCTTAGTATAAATATTAGCTCTAATGGAGGATCTCTTTTCGTCTTCCATACAATTTCTATAGTCCCAATTATAGTAACAGTGCAAGATCTATTTTCCGCATCTTGGATATCTTTGTCTAAAAGATTGAATATTGTGTTAATCTTTCTAGTAGTCAAGGGGAACAATGAATGCACTAGCAGCCACCAACAGGAACTTTAAGTTGGCCTCTAGGCTTCTGGGATTGGATTCAAAGCTTGAGAAAAGTTTGCTGATTCCATTCAGGGAAATCAAGGCAAGTAAAATTTCTTCTTGTGTTTTTCATGTCTTTGTTCTGGCAAAATTAGTTTACTTGTTTTCACTGTATTGTTTCATATAGTTCACCAACTCTAGCTCTAAATCATGTTTCACAATAATGCAGGTTGAATGTACCATACCTAAAGATGATGGCTCGTTGCAATCTTATGTTGGGTTCAGGGTTCAACATGATAATGCCAGAGGCCCCATGAAAGGAGGAATCAGATACCATCCTGAGGTTAACACTAAAAATTTTCAATTTATTAACTACTCAAGGTTTTACCCATGGTTGTGATAAAGACATGCATTCTTTTGATTGAACAAGTAGTGCAGCACTGAGTTGCTATCAGATTATTGTCAATTAATTGTTTGGTTTCTTTCCCTTAATTTTTTGTATAACTTAGAAATAAAAACAAAATGTAGGGATATTCCTCTGAACATCCATATCTTTAATAAAGGCTTAGTATTTTTTAGTCCCTCAAGTTAGGGAGTTTGCTTTTTTTAGTCCTCCAAATAATAATTTGCGTTTTTTAGTCCCTCAAATAAAATAAAAATGTTCTTTTTAGTTCCTCCTTCAGAATTTGAAAGACTAAAAACTGCAAATTTTTAATTGAGGAAAGGGACTAAGAAAAACGTTTTATGAATTCAAGGGACTAAAAAATTTAAATTTTTATTTGCGAGACTAAAAAACAATGATCGGAAACATAATTAAGCCTTTAATAAAAGATAAAATCTACGGTTCAAATTACAACTTTCCTATGAACTAGTCCCTGGAACTGTTTATATTTGTATATGGTGTGTACTTTAGATTCTCAGTTCTCACTCTGAATCATTTAATGGAATAAATAGGTTGACCATGATGAAGTTAATGCTTTAGCACAACTAATGACATGGAAAACAGCTGTAGCAAATATACCATATGGTGGTGCCAAAGGAGGGATAGGGTGTGACCCAGCAGAATTAAGTATATCTGAGTTAGAAAGACTTACTAGAGTTTTTACACAAAAAATTCATGATTTGATTGGAACTCACACAGATGTGCCAGCACCTGATATGGGAACAGGACCACAGGTCAGTACTAATTACACAGATTTAGTAATGATTCTGCTGCTATTTGTTTAAGATTATGTATACTTTTTTATTATGTTACTTTTATTTTAAATTTGACTTAAATACATGTTGATATGATTTTTGGAATTCAATATTATCTTACTGTGTGGTTATGCATGTAGACCATGGCATGGATACTAGATGAGTATTCCAAATTCCACGGTTACTCTCCTGCAGTAGTGACTGGAAAACCTATAGTGAGTAATTGTTTGTTTCTGTCATTTCATTTCAATGGTCATTGAAGTGAAATCAAATCATATGCTTCATACACCATTGCCCCTCATGTTTTTTCAAACTAGGATCTTGGTGGATCTCTAGGTAGAGACGCGGCTACAGGACGGGGAGTCCTCTTTGCAACAGAGGCTTTGCTTAATGAGTATGGGAAGAGTGTATCTGGACAACGGTTTGTCATACAGGTTCTTGTTGTCTTGTACATTTACTCCAATTGATCTCTATGCTAGTTAGCGAATGCATTTTGCCAGTTTCAAAATGTTGTTCAAAGTAATGATCAATGAAGATATAATTGTGGTAGTAATAACAAATGAAACTTTGGGTTATTTTGTTAGAGATTCCCACATATCAGTAGTTAGTTGCAAGCTATTTATAGTAAATAGTCAAGTCAGAAGAAGAACAATTAGGACCTTTTTACTCTTCTGTTTTGAACTATAGCCTATAGGAGAAGAATGGAGCATTAGCTATATAGATGGTAAAGAACTGCTCAAAGAAGTTCTTGGATTTATTATTATGATGATTTTTACATAAACTCACGCTATATCATATTGTGTTTTTCTTCAGGGTTTTGGAAATGTAGGATCATGGGCTGCCCAATTAATTAGTGAGAAAGGTGGAAAAGTTGTTGCTGTGAGTGACATAACTGGAGCCATAAAGAACAGCAATGGTCTTGACATCCCAAACCTTCTTGAGCATTCCAAAGTGCACAGGGGAGTAAAAGGATTCCATGGTGGTGATCCAATTGACCCTAACTCAATATTGGTTGAAGATTGTGATGTTCTAGTCCCAGCAGCTCTTGGGGGTGTCATCAATAGGTGATTTTCCTAATTTAACTATAAAATTCTTTTGTTCTCAACTCAGGCAAACAGGCGACACCTCAAAATATTTGATTATTTTAACAAAGTACATAGCACAATATCATCATCATAGCTTACTTTGAAAGCAAAAATAAAATTGAACCACTCATTTTTCTTTGCTAGCTTAGTAATTGTCTCCTCACATAAGTAATAGTTGAATTATATAATAAGGAAAAGGTCTAAAGCTAATTTGTTTTTATTATAATTTTATTCATCGTGTGGTATGGTTGAAGAGAAAATGCAAATGAAATCAAGGCCAAATTTATTGTGGAAGCAGCTAATCACCCAACTGACCCAGAGGCTGATGAGGTTAGTTTAGATTTTCTCTTTCCTTCCATTCTTCAAATAAGAAAGAAGAAATGCACTATTGTTAACTACCTTCCTAACTTGCAGATTCTGAAGAAGAAAGGGGTTGTGATCCTCCCAGACATACTTGCAAACTCAGGAGGTGTTACAGTTAGCTACTTTGAGTGGGTTCAGGTAACTATTAATTTATTTAATGAACTACATGATTTCACATAGATGCTTTTTATATTTAGGAGTAAAATAAATAAAAACCAACAGAGGTTGGGGTCTAATGGAAGAAGTTATTCCATCACAAGTTGACGAATTAAGGTTCAAATCCCTGCTAGTAAAGGTGTCCGCATTTACCATTTACCATTTACCATCTAAGTGCATATTTGGATTAAAGTATGCAAAAATAAGCCAAGTCTTGCTTTTATAAAACTGAGTTTCCTGGCAAAATTTTCATGTGCAAACGTACTTGAGGGGTAGCCAACTTGTCCAAATAAGTTGTTGCGAAGTCGGTAAGTATATCGTTCGTTCAAGTAATAAAATGATAAGAAAAGTTATCGTTCTCACGAGGATTGATGCACTAATTATATTGTAACTTAAATCTATAAGTTGGATAATTAATTGTTGGTAAAAGTATGAATTGGTTGTTTGAGTGAATAAAAGTAAAGACAAGTATTAAAACATAAATATAAGCTATGAACAAATAAGCTAAGTTTTGACAATATAAAGAAAGCGTAGTCAGAGTACCCACACTCGATGATCTCTTCCAATGGTTTTGTATTGTTTACTACATTCGATTATCCAAGTTACTCAGCGGTTGTGTTCATCACATATTAGTTACTCACCAATTCCTCAATGAAATAACTCTTTAACCCACTTGAAAGTTCTAATCCCTTAGTTACCTTCCTAGGGTTAAGCATTAAGCAAACACTAGAATAAGCTACAAGCATACATTCCTACTCCTAGGTAATGTAAAGCAAGTCACTACACTTAGTTCCAGGACTAGAACCCCAATATTCCTATTGTGAACCCTAGCTCTTAACTCTTAACTAGATTGATCAAGTCCAAGGAAGAGATATACACCATTCAAGCAAAGTGCAGTAAAATAACTTTAGATAAAGGAATAATAGCATTCAATACATTCCAATGGAAGTTTACATCAAGTGTTTGGCCCTTGCTACAATTGAAACTAGCCAAGCCTATTCATGGCTGACCTTGAGCTAACAAAAATAAACATGCCCAGCTGAAGTACAAAGGAGAAGAAGATGAAGAAGGGTCTCCACTTGAGCCTTCAACTCCCCAAGCCCTAGCTAAGCTCTCCAAGCTTCCTTAAACCCTTTTTCAAGTGATTTTCGTGCAGCCAGCCGCCTTCAATGCTCTGGGTTCAAGTATTTATATGAGGGTAAGTGAAACTCCAATTTTGCCCTCAGCAGCTTTTAGAATTACACAGTCAGTGAATTACCATGCTGATAGCGTGTGATCCACGCTGGTAGCTCCATGTTCCAGTGGAATTTAGCATGTTTCATTCACTTCTAGCGCTGATGGCACCATTCTCACGCTGATGGCGTGGCGAGGCAGTGAAAAACTTGCTGTAAACAAGTGCATTCCACGCTGGTAGCGTGGGATGTCAGTGAAAAATCCTCTGATTGGTGCAATTGGCACTGGTAGCGCAGACTTGGCGCTGATGGCGCGAGATGCTTTGTTCCAAAAGGCTTGTTTTAGTGTGTTTTCCTGCTATAAAGATGCTCAAATTAATAGGAAAGGTAACAAGGAAGGATTCATCACAATTCATCGCATTTATAGGCAATTAAGGACTATTTGTAGATGATTCCTTGCTTTTTACAGCTTGGAAAGGACTATATGCCAGGCGCGTATCATATGTCACCAAGATGAGTTTACTCTTTTTTTTATCAACAAATCATAATAATTAGTATGTTATGTTAATAGGAGGATTTGAACTCATAACTTCTTTATTACTCCCATCCTCATAGTCCTCCCTCCAGTCGCCAAACCACCTTATATATCCTGGGATGACTTTATTCTTCAAACAGAGTTTGGACTTCTCCAAACAAAAAAATAAACATAACCTTACTCTGTGTCAAACAAAATTATTTTTTTGAAAGATAAAAAATACGTGTAGAAACCAAAAGAAAAATACATATTTTATTACTTGTTATGCATGTAAATATAATATAAACCATTAATTTTCTCATCAATAACTAAAATTATTTATTTTTCCTCTAAAGCAAATTTCTCATTTTAGAGGAATTGCACCCCTGTTTTACAAGTTAATTAATTAATATACTCTATGTAGTCCTTACATGGTTGGTGATTTTGTGGTACACAGAACATCCAAGGTTTCATGTGGGATGAGGAGAAAGTGAACAATGAGCTAAAGACCTACATGATCAAAGGTTTCAAAGATGTGAAGGAAATGTGCAAAACCCATGAATGTGATCCTCGTATGGGAGCCTTCACCCTGGCAGTCAACCGTGTCGCACGTGCCACTGTCCTTAGGGGTTGGGAAGCTTGATATCTGTTGCTTCTGCTTTCAATAAATTAAAGAGCTTCACTCTCAGCAACACTTCACAAAGATTTTGTTGCATTCATCTCATGTGTTGGGTGAATTGTATTTTCACCCCAAATTTTCTTTGATTTAATATCTGATTTATCAAAGGGGAGGACTGGAGGACTCCTTTACGATTCTTATTTCTTGGATTAATATTCCAATTGCTGTTTTTGCACTAAGTACTAAAAAAACAATGTGAGTAGATTTTCGAAATGTCACATAATTCAATTTTACATAATTTATAAACAGCAAGTATTAACTATAATCTTGAAATCCAGTAAATAAAAACTATAATCTTAAAATTACACTTTGACTGTCATTAAAAAGATTAAACTTGAATTTTTTTTTTTTTAAATAAAGTAAGAGAGCATGAGTGTTTCCACTATACATGGAACGTTATATTTTTCTATTTCGTAAATTTTATTTTATCTAATATCCACTTATTTTTCTTTTGGAAGTGTTATAATGTATAAAAACTAGTAAATGTTTCCATGAATAAAAATATAAAAAGGAACTCTAGTAAAATTGAGGGAGCTTAGAGAAAATTATCTATAATTATAAATATATCTATATATGTGTCGTTAAATGGTTGTTTCTCAAACTTCACATATCACATGTCGTCATATGGTGTTTGGTAGTTAGTTGGTTGGATTACAAATCACATTTATGTCCATAGAATTGGAATTTAAATTAATGTTAATAAATCAATCAACTAACTAATTAATATATTGGGACAAACAAATCAATCATAATAAAAGTTGGTGTATAACAAATAATTTTGGAGAATTAAATCATGTATTCTAATTTTCTTCCTAAATTTATATGCTCAAAATAAATAAAAAATTCTTTAATCGCTTTTGGAGAATGATTTTATAAAGGTTTTTATACGTTTTGCATATGAAATTATATACATTCACTATCATGCGATCTTTTAGTCTTAATTGCTTTATGCATTGACAGACAAATTAAGGGGATTGAAATTAGCAAATTTTCAAACATTGTGAAGGATTTCTTTATACGTTTTTTATTAACTTCTAAAATTAAAAATTTCCTTAATGGTGTGTTTGGACGAAGTATTTTAAAATTTTAGCGAATTTAAAATTTGGAAAAATTAAAATACATTAATTAAAATTCTTGGATTTTTAAATTTTTTTATTTGGATAAATCAATTTAAATTCCTCAATCATCGTGCTCCTCATCAACTCCAATTTTCTTGTCCATCTTTATGAAACGGGAGCACATCACCTGGCACCAATCCAACCCTTCGTCTATTGCGGTCTCCCTCATTACTTCCTCCGCCAGCAACAAGTGAAGCCTGTCGCGACAAGCATTGGCCACCAAGGTCCCCTCTTGGCCATCGTAAATTGCAAAGAAATCGTAACCGCCACAGTATTGTTTCGCCGCCACCAAATCGAAAACTACCTTCAATGCATCCTCCATCACGCGTTGCTGCTCTATTACGGATATGAAACCGTGTGAGGCAGCAACGACCTTGGTGCAATAGTTGTGGTCTTCCGTGGTGGGAACCACAACGAGTGTGGTGCAATAGTGGAGTGTGAGATTTGCGAGCAAGAAATTACGATGCGAGGTTGCGTGTAGCGACCCGCCTCATCACTAGGATATCACTACTCTAAACGTGTAATTTCAATATTTAATAAAAACTCCATTAATTTGATTATGAAAATGAGAGTAAATTTTTCGCGATACTACACTCACCACACATCGCACAAATACGTAAATATATATATATATATATATATATATATATATGTATATAAATTAAACCATTATATGTCATTCACATGTCAGAACTTAGTTTAGTTTTTACATGTATTTAAGTATGGAATTTACATGCCCAACCAAAAAGAACCAAGGAACCAACTAAGAAAGAGTTAATAACAAAACACAACTCTTTCCCAAAATGAATTTCAACGTTATCACGTCGCCTTGCGGCTCCAACAAAAAGATCTTCCTCCAACGACACTTATAGCTGCTCTTCTGCTCCCACGAACGAAGGTTCGTGATCATCATAAGTACCAACCACACGGTACAAAAATTGCAAGGGTGAGTTTATCATATAAGATCAATAAGTATCAGATAACAATGATTAACAAGAAAACAATGATGATAACCACAATCATTCTCAGTAATCAATCAATTTAACACACACTCAACAAATTGGTCATCAACTTTTTCTACAATTCAAATCAATTATGCTCAGAATGATGCATGCACCTGACTCAACTCTCAAATACAATGTGGTATCATCTCTCAAGAAATAGCCTTTCACTTAGGAAAATGATTTAGTAGTTTGTCGAGGTCACCCTGTCGTGCACTGGTCATTCCCCTCCCCCCTCCCCCATGGTGATCAGTTAGAGTCTTAAGGGAATTCCAAACCTAGTGACATGTCCCCTAGTACCCGCCTTTTATCCTCATAAAACCATAGGTGCACACTGTCTTCATTCTATTTCCATGCAATTATGAAGTATGAAACATGGGCTCATCAATGCACTGACATGGATAGAGCCCGGAATTCTAAGCAATCCCTATTCCTCTCTAGGAATGCTTAAAATTCGTAAACTCTTCCTCACAAAGGTATCCAATAAGTCATGCACCCCTCATGTACATACACAGCATACAAACATGGGTTCATCAATGCACTAAACGTGAATAGAGAACAGAATTCTAAGCAATCTCTTTCTCTCTTCAGGAATGCTTAAAATTCATAAACTCTTTCCCGCAGGGATATCTAAAAGTCACTGCACCCCATGTACAACATACATCCATCACGATGACATCATCAACTTCAACATCATCTCTCATCTATGTCATCATCAACATCAATATCATCTTAATCTCAATATCATCAATATCATTTCATTTCAATATCATCAACAACATCAACATCATTTTATTTTAGCACCATCCTCATAAACATTAATATCATCTCATATTAATATAATCATCAATATAATTTCATTTCAATATCATCATCAACATTACAAACAATCGCATTTCATATCTATATAACATATGTCTGAGATTCACATTCCTTAGGTCTTCAGACAACACAGAACCTCATTCATTCACAATCCATATTACCATGAGACTGGTATTTTAGAAAAATTCTAAATTAAAGAGGATAATTACAATATAGAAAACAAACTATTATGTTCATTTAAAAATTTAATAAAGAATTAAATAGGAGACCGTATTCTAAAATTTTGGACAGAGTCTCCTCTATAATTAAAACTTTTTCCGAAAATCCAATCATTACAACAACAATATTATTCACAGTTTTATCCATCAATAACAAATTCATCGCATCTCATTAATTAAAAACACAGTTTTTCTTGAAAACAAGCACACAACAGGGACAAACATACATCAATAATAAATATATTGCATCTCATTAGTTTAAACATAATTTTTCTTAAAAACCAGCACACAACAGGGACAAACATACATTTCCATAATTGGGTTCCCTAACCCCAACTATGGTATTTGAAGCTGTAAACAAATAATAAACTCCTCTCACCTATCTATCTCCCTCTGTTATCTCCTTGAAGCATCGTTTTGAGATCTCTCAAGTTCGCGTGTTTTGCCCCAAATGCAGCGCTCTATATACTAAATTGAAGATAATTTAGTATAAATTTCAAAGACAATGTTAATATTAACATTCGGGATCAAATACCCACTCAAATTTAAAAGGGACTAAAGTGGTGTTTCGGAAGTCCACAACAAAAGGATATCATTTTGAAATTTCAATCACATCAATGTGACCAGGGCTCAACAAATGTCACAAAAATAACATCAATTTTATAAAAAGAAAACTTTTACGACGTCTCATTTTCAAAGGATTTTCAAAGGAAGTGTAAAAACATTCAATAACGATACCCAAATCACAAGAGATGCTAGGAGAGGCTTAAACTAACTAGGAGAAGACAAGGAAACCATGGTTACCTCCAAGAAACCAAGAAAAGAGGATTGGAGACTTCGTTCTCTACCGAATCCTCGAGTTGAGTCTTGAAAATTTTGCTCCGATTAAAGTGTTCCTCTTCGTGCGATGGTCCAACAGCAAGCAGCGGTGGCTCGTCATGGTCACCGGTGCCTGTAGGTGGAGGAGGAGGTGATTCTAGGGTTTTGGGTGAGATTTTAGAGGGGGAGAGAAGTGAAAATGTGTTTTTCTGCACTATTGGACGTATTTATAAACTGCAATTCTCGCTCAGCGTGCTTGTCTCGCTCAGCGCAATTTCCTATCTGTCTGGGATTGTGCTTAGCACGCTGGTCGCGCTTAGCGCGACATCAAAAGTTGTTATTTGAAAATCTCAATGGTCAAAATATGAAGAGATGGGTTTTGAACCTATTGTCAAAATTTGAAGGTGATCTAATGGTTAACGAATCCAAGATTATGGTTTTAACAAAACAGGTTTTGAGTCAAACTATAAATCACACATTTCAACATAGCTCAAACAAACTCCACATAACTTAACATCCACACCAAGCAATTGCATAAGGATAATTTACACAACAATTCAACTAATCTAAAATAATTAAATAATCAAATAACACAATAAATACATCAAACATCTATTTTCAGTTATCGAAATTTCCGGACGTTACATTGCGAGCAAGATGTTGAGGTCTATAGAAGAAGAGAATTTTACTTCTCTATACACTTTCACTACATGAATTTTCCTCTACCCTCCATGTGTTTTATCATAGAAGAAAGATCATCAACACATAAATGAATAGGTACGGAGATAGTAGATCCCCTTGCCTAAGCCCTCTCCCTAGAGAAATTTGTCCATTTGGGTCACCATTCACAAGGATAGAGTATTGTACGGAATGGAGGCACATTTTCATCCAACAAATCCACTTACCATTGAATCTCATTTTGCTCAAGACATCATCAAACAAATATTTCCAATTAACAATATCAAAAGCCTTGCTGATTTTTATTTTTAGAGTAACCTCTCCCACTTCCCCTTTTTGCTTGCATTTCATATCGTGGACAATCTCGGAGGCAAAAAAAATATTATTAAGGATGGATTTAGCCTCAACAAAAGTTTCTTGTTCATGGGAAATACATTTTGGAAGGATAGGTTCAATATGTTGGCTAGGACTTTTGAGGTGGTTTTATACAAGACATTGCATAAGGAAATGGGCCTAAAATCCTTCATGATGGAACTGTTAACTTGAGAAGAAAAAGTGCTAGTTTCAAACCACGTGGTTATTGTTTGAAAAATCTCCTCACCACACATATGCCAAAAAAATTATAGAAAGTTGGATTGAGACCATTTGGGTCAGGTGATTTAATCAAAATCCATATGAAAAAGGTCCACTTTGAATTCATCTATAGTGAAAGATGACAAAAGAGAGTCATTATCATAAGAGGAAACTGAAATGGAAATTTTATTAATGATTGGAACAAAATCATTACAAAGATTTGTCTGCTGGAACAAATTACTAAAATAAGAAATTGTCACATCACAAATTTCTTTATGACTATAAACCAAATCACCATCATCTTTAGTGAGAGAAGAGATGAGATTTGAATTTTTTTTTTTTTTTGTATCATTTGCATTTTGCAGCACTGTGGAAGAATTTTGTGTTAATATCTCCATCCTTTAGCCAAAAACATTTGGCACGTTGTTTCCAGTAGGCTTCCTCTTGGGCAATCAATTGCTTTAGCTTTTCATTTATTTCTAAAAATTTGTCAGCTGCGTCATCATCACTTGATTGGCGGATCATATATATTTGATTGCTTTTTACAATCATCAATTTGATCTATGTGTTAACACCTAATCTTTCTGCCCCATGAATTTATTTCTTCAGAACAATTTTGGATTTTTGATGCAAGATCAGCAGTAGGATCATTGGCCCAACCTTTTCGAACTACTTCATTTAGCTTAGGCTCTAACAACCAAGAATTTTAGAATTTGAAGTGATTCTGGTATTTTCTCCTTTGAGTAGAATTGAGACGAATTATGATTGGATATATCCCATTTGTGAGCTGGAAGTTTGGGAAGAGATCAACTCAGTCAATAAAAGTAAGGCCTATGTCCAATTTTTCTTCAATAGCATCATGTTTTCCCCTTTGTTTTGCCTAAGTAAACTGGTATCCCTCCATGAGTAAATCATGAAGATTGCAGTCAGAGATGGATTCTCTGAAACCATTAAGAAGCCAAGTGGGATGATCTGCTAAGCCAATTTTTTTCATTGTTGGCCAGAAAATCATTAAAGTCACCAAAATGCACCATGGGAGAGAAACATCAGGCTAGGGATCGAACCATATCTCAAGAGTCTCTCCTGTCTCTTTCTGGATAGCCATAGAAGCTGGTTAAACAACACTCCAGATGTCCATTTTGATGCACACGAACATTTATGAAAATTTGTGAGAAATTGATAAGCTGACAGTCAAAGGATTGTCTCCATAGAAGAACTAGCCCTCCCCCTCTTCCAATGCATTCAACAGAAAAACAAGAATCATAACCCAGTTGGGTTTTTATTTCCTCAATACGAATAGAACAAACTAGAGTTTCACACAGGAAAATAAAATCAGGGTGGTACGCTCAAACTAGGTTACGAAGGGTGGGAACTTCACTCGGGTTGCCCAGGCCCCGATAATTCCAGCAAATGAAACTGTCCCCAGCAGGCCTGGCTGCCAAGGCCAACGGTTAAAAAAGGATCAAACGAGTTTAAGGTCTCCTGTTTAGGGTCAGGGCTGCTTTAGGTTGGAGTAGGGTTGATGATGTTACTGTACTTAGGGTTGATGTTGTTAGGGTTAGGATTCTGTTTGGTTGGGACAATGTTTATGGTCGAATGGTTTGGTGTGGTATTGGGTATGTTGGTTTGTGGCTTCGATGTGGAATATTTGGGGATGTAGTGGTTGGCTGCGGGATATTATGAGAGAAATTCATGTGGCTAGGTTTAGATGCTTGGGGTGATAGGTCAGGGATTATTTTTGTATCTACTGTGTTGAAAGCTGCAGCATCCGTTTCTACTTTCCTTCTTTTTTTTATCACCAATTATGAGCTCTTCATTACCTGTAAATTCCACATTCATTGCATCAATTGTTGTTTCTGTTTGCGGAATTGAATGGTGATTTGAATATTGGTGTTGGCGATTTTGAATTTCTAAATCGATCAGACATGAAATCATTGTGTTTAATAATATCTTCTTCATTAGCAATGATTGCTCTGCCATTAGCATTGATTCCTTGATTAATTCTGCCGGTGGTTACCGGATTTCGCCAGCTAGTGGTGTCACCGCCATCACGCAGGTACTTGGATCCGCCTACTCCGCCATTGTTTTGAATATCTGTTCTAAGGTTTGGTCCCTAACCTCGTATTCGATCATAACATTGAAGGTGAAGAAGCTTAGGGCAAAACTTTTCATTGTGCCCCATCAAACTGCACAGATAACACTAAGCTCCTATTCGTTTGTATTTGAAGAAAACTTCACACGATTCTCCTCCTGTCTTTTTAATTTTCTTCGATTTCTTCAGCGGCTTTCAAACGTCCACCATAACTCGGATCCTCATATACATACGGAGGAAATTTGTATTGCCCTTGTCATCATACTCAAGGAATGTGCCAATGTAATTCCCAAGACTTTCTCCCAACAGTCTGCAGCTTAAAACCTAGCGGAAGATTGTGTATCTGGATTCCAAAAGAAATGGTGAAGAGTGGCACATGAGCTGGATCTTTTTTTTTTTTTATTATTATTATTCCTCCTAAAATGAGCATGTTCTATTCAAAGCTCTATGGCCCATCTTTGAGCACTCTTTTGGAAGTCAACTTGATGGGAAACGAAAAAGGAAGGTTTCTGGATTAACTTCCGTGATTGTGATTCCGTTTAGTAGCCTCCATATATAAGCCATGTGTTCCTTCATTATTGGCACTCGCGTATAGTTCTACCTGTCAAGAAATGGACCTACTAGGCTTAGGGAATAATTGTTGCTTTCATCCTCAATAGGTGCAATGTTGAATTCAATTTCAATATCAGCTTTGTCGATGGAGAGGTTTTCTATCTATGTTCTTCCATGTTAAAGATAAATGGAGGATGGAAAAGATGTAGAAGGTAGTGATGTCATTCTGAAACAAAGGCTAAGGTTCAAAAAACTTACAGGATTTGAACAAAATTCTCACAGGGAGATAAGCTTCTCACATGGTGGAGAGAAAAAAAATATTGTTTCTACCAATGCCAATCTTGCTTGATGTAGTCTAGACAATTTTATTATCCATGTGAGTGCTTGATAAGATAATAATATGGATAGTCTAGACAATTTTATTCTCTTTGTGAGCGCTTGATAAGATAATAATATGGATTAACTTGTAAACTAATCAACAAAGCTTATTTGACAAAAATTGAGATATTAAAAATATATAATTAAATCTTAAACCCTAAATCCTAAAAACTTCTTTTTTTTTCTTTTGAAAAAAAAAACAACTTCTGAATTATAAGTTCATGATCTGCATGATAATGTGTATTTTATCCTTATTTTTTCTTAAAAAAGGCAATATTATACCTACATACTTAGGTGTTTTACTTTTACATTTTTATGAAATATACTTAAATAATAATAATAATATAAAAAATAAAATTACAACTTAAATATGTTTTTGTCGGTGTAAAATGAGTAAGTATTGATTTTAATCCCGGTAAAAAAAAATATTTTTATTTTTTCTAAAGTTTGAAATCATTATTTTTTATCTCTATAAAACTAGTGATGATTTTGTGTATTACATGGGACTTTATTAAATTGATATAAAAAAATATCAACAATTATAAATAAATCTTTGTGAATTATGATTGACTTTTATTTTCAAATATTCTACATAAGATACTTAATCTTATATTATTATTATTTACTGCACTTAATCTTATATATTAAACACTGTATTATTAAAATAAATAGATTATCATTTTAGATATTGCTATGAAATATTATCTGGTGCACTTAACAACTCATACTCTTGTTTTTTAAGTCCCTGATATAAAATTTAAACCAAAAAAGAAATTCGAGGTTTTTTCATATAAACAAAGCATTTCTATTATTAAAACTGCTAAATCGAAATATGGACACACTAATAACTACTAAAAGAGGGTTTTGGCCACACTCACATAAAAGCGCTATTAGTGGCAGCCAGGCATTGCTAACATAAACCTGTTAGAAATTATCAACTGCTAATAACAACTCCACTAACAAACACTGAACATTTTAATATACTTGACTATTTTCATTGTCTCTAATTTTGCAAAATATTCACACCAAATTTCAATATTTCCATAAAAAAATACGAAATAAGCCAAGAAAAAAAATACATATATACATATATATATATATATATATATATAACAATTTGATTATCCCTAAAATTAAACATAACATAAATAGAGCAAGGCAATATAAAATAAATCGACATTAACAATCCAACATAGGTTCACAAAAATAATAAATCATTGAATACATTGAAAAATGTATTCGTACTGACCCCAAAACTATTAGCTAGAAACAAAACCTGCAGATAATTTAATTACTTTTAAGGTAACTACACAAACTTTGTATCACATTTACTTATATATCAACTGGTTAGCCAAGCATTTGGGACACTTCCTGGAGAATTTAATTTTTCATTAATATAGTATTTGGCCTCCTGCTAGGCTGTGTCGACCCATAGTCATGCGTCATATTCTTTGTTGTATTTTTGCACTCAAGTCATTGTTTCTAATGTGAAATTATCTTTTATATATATATATATATATATATATATATATATATATATATATATATATATACACATATCAGAAAAGAGTTGCAGATGACAGAAATTGCCTTGTTACATTCAATCAGGGCGTGAAGACATTAAAAGTCAACAAAATAGATGGAAAAAAAAAGAACAAGAAAAGAATATAGAAAGAAATATGACGACAACACGTCCCCACATCACATGCATTCTGTGATTTTGCCTAAAAAAACATGCTTTCTGTGGTGAGTGAAACCATAATTCACAATAATTTTACCACTCTGCTACCAATATTATTAACTTAAGGACCTCAAGGTTAATGATATTCCTGCCTATTTTCATGCTAAATAATAATCTCACGGCCTATAATACATAAATATAGCAATAATTTAGCATTAGTGCTGGAGCTGAAATTGGCCAACATAATCATTTTGAAGCCTTTCTCTGTCATGCCTCAATGCATTTAGGAGCTTCAAGGACACTCGATCAGATAAACTTGTTTCGGGTTACTGGTAGCTGTCACAGTTATAGGTGTAAGATTTATCATTGTGGCTCATTTAAATAAATGTTATTTGATTTAATGAATAAATAACATAAAGATAATTGGTTACAAAGGAAAGTTATTAAAGGATAATTGTTAATAAAATAATTATCTTAAACGTATTAAAACTATAACTGTTAAGATATATGTAGTAGTTATATTAAAAGATAACTGTTAAGATATGCAGTTATATTAAAAGATAACTGTTGATAGGTGCAGTTATATTAAACGTAGTGGTTCAGTTTTCTACAAAAAAAATAAGAAAGATATCTAGAAAACTGAATACCATCATTGTCTGTCCATGAGAGTTGTATCCAATCCCTATCAAAGAAGATAAAAGAAAGAAAGGGTCAAGACTCTGAGAAAGCATTCTGCCATTAAAGGATCTTCTCCAAAGACTCTACGAAAGCATTCTACCAATAAAGATTTTCCGCAATTATGGACAAATGTATGCTTATGTGAAACTCATGAATTCTCAAGATCCTTTTCATGTTTTTAATATGATTGTTATTGAACATGAAATTATAGATTAATGCTTACATGTGGTATCAGAGCATGGTTTAAGAATTTGTGATTTTCCATTACTAAGTTTTTCTTGATGCAACGATAAAGTATTATGGTAGATTTTGAATCTTAATTTTCTGCTTGTTGCGAATATTATTGATCAAATAATATTGATAGAATAATATCAAAGAATTGTTATTTTTCACTTGGTATGTCATATGTTCCAATGGATATCACGATAAAGTCTTGATGGTGTTTTCAGTTCAACATATATATATTAAATGCAAATTATCTTTCTTATCACTACAAGACAAAGACACATTAATGTTAGTGATGAAAAGTAAACAATAGTGATTGATCATTTTATTGCTCTTCCTATTCAAAATTGTACCAATGCATATTTAAAATTGTATTTGATAAAGTGTATATGCATTGAAGTGTTGTGATCGAATGACTATATATTTTGTTGACACTGAAAATCAATTATGATATTAGAATGTATTTGAATGTTGTTAAAATCTTATGATTTTAACATATTTTTTATTTTATGAAGTATTGCAATCTTGGAATTAAAGTATGGTGAATTTGTTAGTCACCAAAGTGACCAAATTTGTATGAGTGATTTAATTCCAAATTGTATGCTCATTTCAAGTTTGGAATTAAGTATGGTGAATTTGTTAGTCACCAAAGTGACCAAATTTGTATGAGTGATTTAATTCCAAATTATATGCTCATTTCAAGTTTGGAATTAAGTATGGTGAATTTGTTAGTCACCAAAGTGACCAAATTCTTGATGAATTGATTAATTCCAAACATTATGATTATGTTTCAATTACCATGACTGTGATGCTATGAATGATATAAAATTATTATTTATGTTGTGGTATATTAAAGTTCATTATTATAGGACAGTTAAGGATCAACCCAAAGGATGATTACTTGTTTTATAATAAATGAACATGAACGTTGATAATGTTGATACAGTTCTAGTTTTATTTGGACGTCCAGAGATGACAAATATTTTTAGTTGGAGTATGCATCATAATCAAATTATGTGAAATCTTATTAGCATCATTATAGTTGAATGTTGTGTATTAATGGATCCCCAAAGGTGAACATTAGTATACATTTTTATGATGTATGAATTTATGAATTATGTTAGTATGTGATGTGTATGACTCATAGCATTAATGTTTTAAAGGTTGTACCTTAAAGTACTTGTTGCTACACATTCGTTTTTCTCAACTATTACAGTTTTCAATGGACTAAACTTCTCTGAATGAAAATAGCAAATTGAATTTTACCTTGGGGTAATGGATTTGGATTTGGCTCTTAGAGAAGAGAAACCTAGTGCTATTATTGATGCAAGCACTGAGTACGAAAGAGTCCATTTTAAGAACTGGGAAAGATCCAATAGATTGAGTCAGATGTATATGCGAATGAGCATTGCAAGCAACATTAAGTTAACTCTTCCACAAACTGAAAGTGCTAAAGAAATGATAAAACTTGTGGAAGAGTACTCCCAAACTGCTGACAAGTCTCTTGCTGGGACACTAATGAGTACATTGACCACCATGAAATTTGATGGTTCACGTACTATGCATGAACATGTTGTTGAAATGACAAATATTGCAGTAAGACTAAAGTCATTGGGAATGGATGTGGATGAAAATTTCCTGGTGTAGTTCATATTGAACTCATTACAGTCTGAGTGTGGTCCTTTCCAAATGAACTATAATACCATGAAAGACAAATTGAATGTGCATGAATTGTACAATATGTTAGTTCAAGAGGAAACCAGAATTAAGAACCATGGAATTCATTTCATCAATTATGAAAAACATCAAGGAGTTGAAAAGAAAGGGATTCCTTACGACCCAAATCACAAGGCCAAATGAAAAGTTTGTCCTTATGAATAATAGAGTGAAACTTCTAGTGGAAGCTGTTGGGACTTACCGTTTGATCCTTGACAGTGGACATCATTTGGACTTATGTGAAACTCTTTATGTACCTAGTATATCTAGGAATTTAGTTTCTATTTCCAAATTTGATAAAGCTGGATACTCTTTTAAATTTGGTAGTGGTAGTTTCAGTTTGTACAAGCACAATCATTTGATTGGCAATGGTACTTTATGTGATGGATTATATAAATTATATCTTGATAATCTTTATGCTGAAACGCTTATGACTCTGCATCATAATGTTGGTACTAAACGTACCTTAATTAATGAATGTTCCGCTTACTTGTGGCATAAATGTTTGGGACACATTTCCAAAGAAAGAATTGAAAGATTGGTAAAGAATGAAATCCTTCCGGATTTAGATTTTACCGATATGAATGTTTGTGTGGATTGT
>PYAF01005385.1:414103-429063 GCA_007407185.1 Glycine tomentella | reverse complement strand
TAAGAGAGTTGAATGTACATGGGTCTTTAAGACCAAACGTGACTCTCATGGTAACTTGGAACGTTACAAGGCCAGACTAGTTGCAAAGGGATTTACTCATAAAGATGGCATTGACTACAAAGAAACCTTTTCACCGGTTTCAAAGAAGGATTCTCTAAGAATCATTATGGCATTGGTGGCTCATTATGATCTAGAGTTATATCAGATGAATGTGAAAACTGTCTTTCTAAATGGGAATTTAGAGGAATATGTGTACATGGACCAACCAATGGGGTTCATAGAAAGTGGTAAAGAGCACATGGTGTGCAAACTTAAGAAATCAATATACAGACTTAAACAAGCTTCAAGACAATGGTACCTTAAGTTTAATGATACTGTTGTTTCCTTTGGAATTAAAGAAAACATTGTTGATCAATGTATATATCTAAAGGTCAGTGGGAGCAAGTTTATATTCCTGATTCTGTATGTTGATGATATTTTGCTTGCAATTAACGATATTGGTCTTTTAAATGAGACTAAGAAGTTAATCTCTAGTAACTTTGAAATGAAAGATATGGGTGAGGCATCCTATGTGATTGGGATAGAAATATTCTGTGATAGATCATAAGAATTGTTGGGTGTCTCAGAAAGCATATATTAATAAAGTTTTAGAGAGATTCAGAATGTAAAACTGCACATTGTTTCTAGTTCCAATTCAGAAAGAAGACAAGTTTAGTCTCATGCAATGTCCTAAGAATGAATTGGAACGAAAAGGAAATGGAAGCAATTCCATATACATCATTTGTTGGAAGCCTAATGTATGCTCAGACTTGTATGAGACCAGATATTAGCTTTGCAGTTAGAATGTTGGAAAGATAACAGAGTAATCCTGGTATGAATCATTGAAAAGCTGCAAAGAAAGTTCTGAGATATTTGCAAGGCACTAAAGGTTACATGATTACTTATAGGAGGTCTGGTAACTTCTATATCATGGAAAAGTGTGAAGCAGTCTATAACTGCTGCATCCACTATAAAAGCTGAATTTGTGGCATGCTTTGAGGCCATGGTTCAGATTAAATGGCTGCGAAATTTTATTTCAGGGCTTGACTTGGTCGACATTATTGATAAGCCGCTGAAAATTTATTGTGATAATTCCTCAACAGTCTTCTTTTCTAAAAACGACAAGTATTCCAAAGGTGCTAAACATATGAAATTGAAATACTTTGCCGTTAAAGAAGAGGTTTAGAAACGTAGAGTGTTTATAGAGCATGTTAGCACTGATCTTATGACAGCTGATCCCTTGACGAAGGGATTACCGCCCAAGACATTTATTGGTCATGTCTGTAGTATGGGCATTATGTCAGCTAATGAATATTGATCATTATTGAAATTATTGACTATTGACACTCTGAATTCAATAATGTTTAAGTTTCTGAAAATTATCCTATTTTCAAATTTATGTATACATGCATGTATGAATGATTATTTTGAAAAATAGGATTTGTCCCTAATGAAGACATAATAATATTATTGTGGGACATTATGATGTAAACTTCCATTAAAGTATCATATTAGGAAGAAGAGCTAATATAGTGGTACATGGAAGGAACTATGCCGATTTGATAGCATATAACCGCCATGACTCTTATTGGTTTTATTTCTGATCATGATTTATGATGATGCCAATGTATGAAAACTTTAGCCCTATGAATGCGGCATTATAATTGTTTTCATTAAATCATGAAATGAAATTTATGACATGAGCCAAGTCGGAGAATGTAAGATTTATCATTGTGGCTCATTTAAATAAATGTTATTTGATTTAATGAATAAATGGCATAAAGATAATTGGTTACAAAGGGAAGTTATTAAAGGATAATTGTTAATAAAATAATTATCTTAAACGTATTAAAACTATAACTGTTAAGATATATGTTATATTAAAAGATAACTGTTAAGATATGCAGTTATATTAAAAGATAACTGTTGATAGGTGCAGTTATATTAAACGTAGTGGTTCAGTTTTCTAAAAAAAAAAAAGATATCTAGAAAACTGAATACCATCATTGTCTGCCCATGAGAGTTGTATCCAATCCCTATCAAAGAAGATACAAGAAAGAAAGGGTCAAGACTCTGAGAAAGCATTCTGCCATTAAAGGATCTTCTCCAAAGACTCTACGAAAACATTCTACCAATAAAGATTTTCCGCAATTATGGACAAAGGTATATTTATGTGAAACTCATGAATTCTCAAGATCCTTTTCATGTTCTTAATATGATTGTTATTGAACATGAAATTATAGATTAATGCTTACAATAGGAACTAATGTCAAAGAATTATCACAGAAAATTACATGATCACTCTCACTCTCTGTCCCCGATGATCTTGAGCTTCAACTGGAAAGACTAAAACACAGTCTCAATATCCAAAATAATTGGCTTGCTCAAACAAATTTAATTTGAAGAATCATTACACAAATCTTGAATGACAAATTGACAATAGCTTGCAGTTGAAAAAAGTAAAAATCCATCTTCTAAATGACCATCAAGCATATTCCCTTGCAAGTCAAGCTTTTCAAGAGAAAGATTAGTCTCAAAGCCTTTGTGATTTTTTCCAGTAAAAGCATTATATGAGTAGTAAAAAATGATTTCAATTACCTTTCATATGTAAAAAAAAAAAAATATTACAAAGCAAAGAAAAAGCAAACTATTTTTTGCACCTCTCAAAAACAAAGCAAGAGCGGATTTATAAAGGCCAAGCAAATGAAAAGATTAGCCTGTCATTCTATTAGTTTTCATGGACCATATTATAGATTGCTAACCATATAACAAATATACCACCTGTGCAATGATTACCTGTCAAAAAAAAAACATCTAAAACACTGCACAACTAAGCATATTAAGGCATGATATTTAAAAAAGGAAACACAGATTTAGCATGCAACCTCTAAACCTTAATAAGCAAACATTTTATTTACAAACAGCAAGAGAAGTTTATTGAGATGCACCCTAGAAAAAGCATGACCAGACACAAAATAACCTATTATCAACACGGAGGGCATAACCAAGACAACCATTCTATAGACCACAACTAGTCTTGCTGCGCATACTTGGTTGAAGTTATAGATTTGGTTAAATCCCTCAGCTAAAATAATTTATATAACTCGAGTAGGTTTTACAACTACCTGGATCTAGACATCAAAATCTTTTGCAGCCATTGGAATGACCTCAGGTCTAAAATCATTTGGATTAGGATAACAAAAAATACTGCTAAATAATTAAACTCAACTTGGGAATTATGTACTTACCTAAAACAGGGATGTCATCAATAATAAGCTACTGCTAAACGTTGGAGAGCCTACATGGTGGTACCAATCCTCTGTCTCTTTTTCTACAATGCTTCTTTGAGGTGAAAAGAAGCTGAAACAGAAAACAAAATTACACATTCTAGGGAGGAAAATGAACACAAAATCATTTTCTAGAAGTATATCAAGCTATGCAAAATTGTTTGTAAAAATAATATTTTCAAGGAGTTGTGCAAAAAAGAAATCTCTTTTCTTGAAGAAAGATGATACATAAAAGACATATTTTTTTAAAATTCGACAATTCATTGATTCTACCTTTGATGGATTTTGCATCCACGGGACATCTTTGTGGATCAAAGCATATGAAATGAAAATATGAAATGCGTGCAAAATTGCACATATAGATTTTTTTAAAACATCGTTTAATATCCGTCATAATCAAGACATATATATTTATGTATTATAATAATAATATATGTGTTACGGATAAAAGATAAACATATATTATCTTTGGTTCGAATCATTCAAATGTTTAAATCTCCATTAATCTATTATCATAACCACCAGAAGATAACTACCAGAATATAGAAGGTATGATTGTTATTTCCCAGTTATCAATATCTCCACATATCAAGGAAGAAGATATTAGGCTCAACCGTCTGCTATCAAAGTCCAGGTTAGAATCCTATAAATACAACACACCCCATGGTGAAAGGTACACACAATTCTGACTCTCTCTTTCCATTCACACGACACACACCGCACACCAATTGCTTCGTGTGTATCGCTGTTGTGATCTTCTTCTTCCTTAAGTTGCTTCAGTTCATAAGCTTCTTAAGAGAGAGAGAGCCCGATCCTATAGAAAATCATCCAACACTACTTGTTGGACATTTTTGTTCTCTCTGAGCAGAACAGTGGCGTCGTCTGTGGGGACGAAAAATTTCGAATCTCACCAACTCTCAATGGCTAATACCAGAAGACACCAGAATGCCAGGCGTGAAGAACCACCCAAGAATCCAAATCCGGAGAATGTGGTGGTAGAAGATGCATTGTCCCACACGGCTTCATCTCGTGCGGGACTTGCAGCACATGCACCGGTCAACACACCACCGGCCGCGCAAGAAAACCCAGAAGCTTCTCAACGTTTCATTCAGAATGCTCTCCAATCCCTGTTGGCTCGAATGGAGAATCTGGAGAAGCGTTACGAACTCCAGTGCCAGGAAGACATCCAGCGGCTGATTGCCCAGTTGGAGGAATGCAGTAACAGAAGGCGAGAAGAGGAACGTCGGCAGAATGCCGATCACTTGGAAGGCCATGCAAAAATCGACCAGCCTCATGCAGCAGCCAGGAGGCAGAGACTAGAGACGTCGGCCCGCACCGTAGGAACCGGCAGTAGAGATCCAATTGAGCATTCCGAGCAGGGAAGAGCGTCTCGTTCCCATCATGAGGCACTTCGCCTGTCCTCGGATATGATGCCAGTACACGTCACGGGAGAGAGGCCGACGGGAGAGGTCACCCATCACCCCGGCTAAGGCGATGGCACGTATCGAAGGAAGTATCGTCGAGGTCATCAAAATAACAGTCCATTCATCGACCAGATAGTGGACGCTCAGTTTCTAGAGGATTTCGACGGCTCCTTCCTGTCCAAATATGACGGGAGCCAAGATCCGCAGGTACATATCGACGAGTTTGATATGCAGATGTGTGTCCATGGAATTGACGAACCCATCATATCTCGGATCTTCGCTACCACCTTAACCGGGGCCGCCCAGACCTGGTTCCACTCATTGCCGCCAAGGACCATTCGCAACTTCGAGGATTTCGGCCAGAAGTTTTTGCTGAATTTCGTAACAAGCAAGAAATAGCCAAAATCCGAGTTTGCCCTGGGAAAGATACGTCAGCAGACCGGGGAAACCTTACAGAGCTACTTGGACCGATTCAAGGAAGCCGCACTGCAAGTCCAAGGGTTAGAAGAGAAAGTCCACATTCACCTTCTGTCGGCCGGGCTCAACAGGTCTTCCCGTCTTGCCAAGTCGATTTATAAGGATCCTGTGAAAACCCTAAATGAATTTAGGGTCCGATCCAAAAAGTATTTGGAGTTCGAGCAGATGGAGATCGCTAACTCGGCTCCAAGGGAAAATAAAAAACCCTCCTCACCACAGAACCGACGCCAGGAGAATTTCTAGGTCGGACAGTCTAGCCGACATCCGTCGAATACCCCGGCAGGCCGACCTACACGAGGCATCGCCGACCCTCGTTCCATGCCCGGGAGATATGAGCTCCACTGAATGCTACGCGTGGTCAAATTTGGAAGGAGGTGGCTTTCACCGAGATGAGAAAAGTCGACCGACCTCCTCCCATAGTGCTGAGAGAAGGGATGGATTACTCTCGGTATTGTGATTTTCACAATGGACCGGGACATACGACTGACCAGTGCTGGGAGCTCCGATATGCAATAGAGAGGTTCGTGCGTGAAGGTAAGCTGCGCCAATACGTAATTCGAACCCAGGGGCACCAAGCCAAAAGAAAGGCCCAGCAGGAGAGTAAGCACCGAGATGACAAGAAAAGCAAGAAGGACGAGGAGTTCCCCGAGCCCGAGTTCGAGTGCAATGTCATCACAGGAGGAATGGGAGGAAGAGGTGACATCGCCAACCAAAGGAAGAGGTACCTCAAGGAGGTAATGTCGGTAAGGGATAGGCCGAGATTCAAGGAAAATAACGGCGGACATAGCAAGAAAGCCGCACCTCCGCTCATCTACTTTACCGAGGAAGACCTGAAAGGAGTGGTGCCCGGGCACGAAGATGGCCTCGTTATAACAGGAACCATGGCCAACTTTCGGGTCAAAAGGATATTTGTCGACAACGGTAGTTCGGTCGACAGCATCAATTAGAGCGCTTTCTAAAAGATGAATTTGAAGGAGGAAGATCTAAAGTCGTGCCAAACCATGCTGTATGGGTTTAATGGAGAAGGCACCGGCTTGAAGGGGGCCATCGATCTTCAGCTAACGCTGGGGACGAAGGAAGGTTTCAAAACAGAAAGAGTCACATTCACGGTGGCTGATTTCCCGTCCCATACAATATCATTCTGGGCAGGCCAACGCTCCACAAATGGGACATTCTGATGTCCACCAAGCATCAGAAGATGAAGATGATTGGGCATCTCGGCAAAGTCATTACAATTTGCGGAGATCAACGAGAATCCCGGCAGTATTACTACAACACGATCAGAGAAACGGAGGGAGGCCCTTCCTCCCCACCTCGGGTTCAGAAAGGAGAGCCGACGGAGTCCAGGGCCGACACACACTCATCCCGAAAGCCAGTTAATTTAGTAGAGCTGGATATGCGGGATATTGAGGAGTGGAGACCAGAGCCGGTGGACAAGCTTGAAGATGTTCAGATCGGAACTTCTCCACATCAAATTACGAAGATCAGCAGACAGTGCGATTTAGAAACCAAAAGCAAGCTGATCCAGTTCCTAAGGGAAAACCAGGACGTCTTTGCCTGGAAGGCTTCCGAAATACCTAGAATCAAGCCCACCTTCTGTTGCCACAAATTGGCAATGTATCCCGGCTCTAAGCCAATAGAACAGGAGAACAGGAAGCTCGGCCCAGACAGGAAGCAAGCTTTGACGAAACATATTGACGAGTTGTTGGAGGCCGGATTTATAAGAGAGATACAATATACGACGTGGCTTTCCAACGTGGTTATGGTGAAGAAATCCAACGGGAAATGGCGGGTCTGTGTCGACTACACAGATCTGAACAAAGTTTGTCCCAAGGATTCATATCCGATGCCGAGCATCGATCAGGTTGTAGATAACTCGGCCGGCTTTCAGTTGCTATCATTTATGGATGCCTATTCTGGGTATAATCAGATACCCATGCATCCCGACGACAGAGAGAAAATGACATTCCGAGGTATTGACGCAAACTATTGTTATGATGTCATGCCTTTTGGTTTGAAAAATGCCGGAGCTACCTACCAGCAGATGATGAATAAGGTCTTCTCGTATCAGATCGGGCGCAACATTGAAGTATACATTGACGATATGATCATGAAGACGCCAGTGGCCGGGGACCATATCCGAGATTTGGAAGAAACCTTCCAAAAACTATGGCAGCACAGCATATGATTGAACCCACTGAAGTGTGCTTTTGGGGTAAGAGTCGGAAAATTCCTGGGCTTCATGCTGACTCACAAGGGAATAGAGGCAAACCCAAATAAATGCAAGGCTGTCCTGGATATGCAGTTTCCGTCCAACAAGAAGGAAGTCCAACAATTGACGGGGAGAATGGCGGCCCTAACCCGATTTCTTCCGAGGTCCGCGGAAAAGGCCCTTCCTTTCTTCAAGTTGTTGAAGAAAGAAGCAAGCATAGGATGGAACTCGGCATGTGAAGAGGCATTTCAACAAATTAAGGCATGCTTGGCTTCCCCTCCAGTGTTGTCGAAGCCTGAACCGGGTGAGACATTTTTCCTGTATCTTTCTGTCGGGGAAGAGGCCATTAGCGCCGTATTGATCAGAGAAGTGGGCAAGACTCAGTTGCTGGTACATTTCATGAGCCGAGCTTTGAAAAACTCGGAGGTGAGGTACCAGAAGCTCGAAAAAGTGGCTTTTGCTCTGCTCACCACGGCAAAGAGGCTTCGCCCATATTTTCAAAGTCATACCGTCGTCGTACGAACAAATCAGCCCATCCGACAAGTGTTGCACAAGCCGAATTTAGCAGGAAGAATGATGAACTGGGCCATTCAGCTATCCGAGTTCGACATTCAATATGAGGCCCGCCATGCCATTAAGTCACAAGCTTTGGCCGACTTCATAATAGAACTGACCCCGACATCAGCCGCTCAACAGAAGCATAAGGTGTAGAAAGTCTATGTTGACGGTTCGTCCAATGCGAAGGGAAGCGGAGCCGGGATCATCGTTGAAAATCCCGACGGTGTATCTCTTGAACAATCATTACAGCTTAATTTTCCGACTTCTAATAATCAAGCGGAATATGAAGCATTGATCGCCGGGCTAAAGCAGGTCAAGGAGCAGGGAGCATCGAGGGTCAACGTTTTCACTGACTCACAGCTGGTTTCCGTGTAGATCGAGGGGAGATATCAAACCAAAGGTCCTTTACTAGCCAAATATCTGGCTAAAGTAAAGGAGATAATGGCGGACTTTGATGAAGTAGTAGTCGCGCACATTCCAAGGAAGGAGAACGCCCGAGCCGACATACTATCAAAATTGGCTAGTACGAAAAGAGCGGGGAACCACAAGACGGTTATACAATAGGAGCTCGCCCAACCGGCGTGCGTCATGGTCATATTGGTCGCTGAGGACTGGAGGAGGCCCATAATTAATTACTTGGAACAAGGAGTCTTCCCAGATGAGGAACTAGAGGCGAAGAGATTGATCCGAGAGGCTGCAATGTATGTAATCCTTGATGGTGAACTATACCGCCGAGGTCTACATACCCCGCTATTGTTATGTCTAAGCTCAGACCAAGCTGAGTATGTGCTCTCAGAAATACATGAAGGGATTAACGGACAACACATGGGGGCAAGAGCTTTGGCACTCAAGGCTCTTCGCGCAGGGTATTTTTGGCCAACCATGAAGGCGGATGCAGCGGAGCATGTCAAGAAGTGTGATAGTTGTCAGAGGCATGTGAAAATAGTGTGGGTCCCTCCATCCGAGCTCAGCCTGATCACCGCTCCATGGCCATTTTACAAATGGGGCATGGATCTCATGGGGCCGTTTAAAGCTACGGAAAGGCAAATGTGATGGCTAATAGTGGCCGTTGACTACTTTACCAAGTGGATTGAAGCCGAGCCATTATCTGCCATCACCTCGGCTCGTGTTCAAAAGTTCTTGGAACGTAGTATAATAGCAAGGTTTGGAATCGCTGCAGAGATTGTTACCGACAATGGAACGCAGTTTGCCGACAGTACGTTCAAGGCGATGATGATCGGTTTCCACATCAGGCACCACTTTGCCTCAGTAGAGCACCTGCAGTCTAATGGCCAGGCAGAGGCAGCGAATAAGGTTATCCTCGAAGGGTTGAAGAAAAGAATGCATGAAGCCTGCCCGAACTGGGTCGAACAACTCTATTATGTGCTTTGGGCTTACAGAACTACGGCCCAGACAGCTACCGGGGAGACCCCATTCAGGATGACTTATGGTTGTGAAGCCATTATCCCTGTAGAGATCGGTTAATCATCTTGGAGAAGGCAGCATATGTCTCAGGAAAATGACAATGACACTGCACTTGCCACCGAGCTTGATTTAATAGAAGAGGTCCGTACTGCTGCCCATCGCCAAGATCTACATCAGAAGGGCAAATTGGCTCAAAGATTCAACAAAGGAGTGAGACCGAGATCTTTTGAAAAAGGCGATCTCGTGTTACGTCGAGCAGACATCGGGAATAAGAATGCCCGAGATGGGAAGCTAGCAGCAAACTGGGAAGGACCATACCGGGTTGTCCAAAATCTTGGGCAGGGAGCATATTTATTGGAGACACTAAACGCAAGCAAGTCAAACGGACTTGGAACGCAGATAAATTAAAGAAGTATTATAGCTGACAATGTGCAGCCGAGAAAGTCCATGTGTTGTCCTTTAGTTGGCTTCCAGTCGGTCATCGGGATCATGGAACTTCACCATGTGTTTCCCTTTAGTCGGCTCTAAGTCCGTCATTGGAATCATGGACACCATGTGTTTCCCTTTAATTGGCTGTTAAGCTCGTCATAGGGATCATGGGAGTCACTGGGATTTCCCTTAGTAGGAATCACCAGAAAATTTTCATGTATTTCTCATTAGTCGATTATGTGAACCGGGAACATAAAACCCGCGCAAGTCCGTCATTGAGCTCATGAACTTATGTAAATCTTCAAAGATTATTAATAAAATCCTTATTGAAAGGAACATTTTACTGTGCACAAACTTTGAGCGCTTAGTCGTTGTTTTGTATTAACTCGGTCCTGATCAGGCCGACGTAACTATTTAATCTCGGGTGAATCATCGGGTTTTTCGAAAGAATTACATCTACGGATTAACGTTGCGAATACATTTAACAATTGCTAAGATGGGAACATGATCCATTATCATATTTAATACCGACCAATGATTCGGGTTAAATAATATACTTGGCCATAGAAGCCAAAATACCATCATATTTAATACCAACCAGTGATTCGGATTAAATAATATACATGGCCATAAAAGCAAAAATGAAATATTTAAATCCCGACCGACGATTCGGGGTAGAGAATACTCGGCCATTGAAGCCATTATACTGAAGAAATAAAAGCGACAAATCAGAATCAATGAAAGCCGAGTAAATTACTTGGTTAAATGAAATTGTGCAAAGTGTTCAAGAATTGTTCAGAAAAGAAAAAGTAAATACAAGCAAAACCGGCATCACGGCCCTTCAGTTGTCGCCGTCATCCCGAGCTGGACCCTCCTTGGGCATGTCCGCCGAGCTTGGCTCCTCCTCTTCACTATTGGAAACGATCAGCAGCTGACCATTCCCGATGTAAGACTTGAAGTGCATGCCCTCGGTGTTCAGTTTGATGCTGGGGTTAAGAAAGCG
This sequence comes from Glycine tomentella, assembly GCA_007407185.1. NCBI lineage: Eukaryota > Viridiplantae > Streptophyta > Magnoliopsida > Fabales > Fabaceae > Glycine > Glycine tomentella. Next base: position 418,209 of record PYAF01005385.1, on the reverse strand, counting down.
GATCTGATCCAAAGCATTGTTGAACGAAGCTTCAGTGGACCGAGCTAGCTGTGACCGAACAAACATAAGCTCGCTGAGAATCTCAACCGCTTCTCTAGTTTTCTTGTCGTTAAGAGCAAGCAGCTGATCACATCAATCATGAGCGTCGGCGGCTCGGCCCCGGAAGACGTTCAGATCCACCTCCAACTTGGCCACGGCAGCCCTTGAAGACTCGACCTCCACCTGAGAAGATAAAAGCTGGGCTTGAGAAGCCTTGAGCTCGGAAGTCAGCCTGGCCGCCGACTCGTGAGCCTCTTTGGTCTCCGCCCGAGACACTTCCAACTCTTTGGCCGAGGACGTCGCCTGTTCCCGAGCCAAGTTCAACTCCTGTTGAAGACACCGGGTCTCATTTTCTGAAGCTTCAAGCTCGGCAGCCACCTTGCAAGCTTTCTTGTTCAAAGAGGCTAAGCTCCCGACCAAGGTGGCAGTCTTCAAGCAAGTCAGCTCCATCGAGCTCAGCTCTTCCAACTCAGGATCAGAAAAAGGCACCAGGTCGGAGTACCTTATGGGTGCTCGAGCCACTTGGAAAAAGTCCCGAGTAATTTCCCTGTCCCAAAGAGACCGGGGGGAAAGTCGAATATGTTCCTCGGTAGGCTCTGGCACCGAGGTAGGAGCATCAGCAGGAGGCAGGATAACAAGAACGACGTCAGCCATGGGCTCGTCAACAACAATGACGGGTGCCTCGGCCGATGGAGGAGACGGAAGAGGGACGGAGGGAGCCTCAATAACAGGCTCGGCAGGAACCGGAGTCGGGCGGGAATCGCTGGTCGTCGCCTTGCCTTTACCCTCGGTCAGGTTTCGCTTCTTCCGAGACTTAAGGGCCACAAGGTGAGCAGGACGGGAAGCCGGGTTGGAACTCATCTCGACGGCTGCATAGCAATAATAAGATAAATGTTAGTGCGACAGAGTTAAAGTTTCCAATTATAATCTTCGAAAGAAATTCAGACTGACCACACTGAATATAATAAGCTATGGGGGCCAAGCTTTTCGATGCTTTGTATGACAATATTTTAGCTACAGAAGTAGCATCCGAATCCGACAACCGAGTCTCGTCGGTTCGATAAAAGGCGGAAGGAAGATCATGATGAGTGGAAGACCAGTATAATGGGAACTTCCAAGATCCAGAGGAAGAAGCAGAAGGGTTGGAAAAGAAAGGGTGTTGACCGGGTTCAGCGACAACCTTAAAAAATTTATTCTTAAAGCCCTTAAAGGACTCGGCAAATAAGGAAAAGAGCCGACGGTCAGAATGACGGTCGTTGCTACCTCGGAAAGAGGTCCATCCTTTCCGGTCGCCAGGTTCTTTGCTTGATCGGTTGGTTTGAATGGAGAAAAAAAATAAAAGAATAGAGAACAAGTGCAGGGGATTTCTAATTTTTGGCAAAGAACTTCGAAGGCTTGCATGAAAGCTCAGCCATTCGGGTGAATTTGAGAAGGGGCGACTTGCAGGTGATCTAACACCCACATTTGGAAGTCGGTAAAGGGAAGACGGACTCCCAACCGAGTAATTATGTCTTTATAAAATAAAAAGAAGTCAGGATCATTGCCCTCTCGGGTAGAGCATATAGGCTCACTCGGGTAGGGAAGGTAGACATAAAAGCCTTCCTGGACCCCAAGGGGGAGTGAAGCAAGATCCTCGGAGCCCATCACCAAGAGGTGTTGCAACACCTCATGAGCAACCAAGGGAAACCTACCTGTTAAAGCGGGAGAAAGGGTTTGGGATTGAGACCCGGTCGTGGATTCCTCAGCAGTTCTGGCAATAGAAGGATCCATAGCTACCTACGACAATAAGAAAAGACAATGATTAGTAAAGTACCTGGAGAATGAACCGTCAAGGGGCTATGGTGAGAAGAGGTCGGAGCCGGTATGGCGGAGGCCTCAGCAGAAGTCGGCACCCCAGCATTACTGTCTAATTGGGGTAGTGGGACATTAGTTTCTTTCGGAGGAGGCTTAGGAACCCTGATGGGGTTGTGTCGGCATCAATCCAGTAGGGCTTCGGCTTGTCTATTGAGATCCCTACTGGCTAAATATATGAATTCCTCCACACAGTTCGGACAATGTTCTTATCGGATATCAAATTCTGGCTTGTGTGTGGGGCTGGTCCTATAACTAATTGAAGGGGCATTACTTGAAGGAGTAGGAGCCCTGGGGGGTACCCTAGACTCGGAGGCAAGTATTGTCGATCGTTGATGTGATGATGACCCTACCCTAGAGGGCCCTAATCTGGAAGGATTGGGAGGTTTGGGGATAGGGGCTTTTGAACTGCCAGGGGCAGAAGGAACTCGAAGCAGGGATTTTCTTTTTTCTTCTTCAGAAAGGGGAAGGCCAAAAGGCCAGAATGCAGCACGAGGGGAAACCGTTTTGCGAATTTCTTCTTCTTGTTCAGGGGTGTATTTCATAATGAATGGTAAAAGAATGCACAGATGCGAAAAAAGCACAAGAACTGGAGATTGAAGGGGAATGCAGAAAATACTGACACTTAGGGTTTATACGAAACAGAATGGAAAACAAGAAATTAAAATGGCAGCAAATAAAAAGGTCAATTAGAAGTACCTATAATAAAGGAGAACTGATGGAAGGAGGATCGACAACGAGGAACAAGTGACTCAGAAAAGGCACTGGCAGAAGCAAGAATACAGAAGTTGCAAAAAATGCAGAAGGGGCGCAAAGAAGATGAGAATGCAGAAGAGGTGAAGGCTAAATCAAAATAAAAGTATTTTAATGAAATGAAACGGAAAGGACACATTAAACAAAAAAGAGTAACCGCCAGAATTCAAAAGTCATGGATAATAACTGCTGGTTATGGAAGAACGTGGAAGGGGCAAAGATGTCATTAGCACAGAAAGGAAATGATTGAAACGTGCAAAGAAAGGACAAAGGCTGATTGACAGGACACGTGGCGGCTGGGGATTAGAAGACGTTTCATTCCTCTATGTTCATAGCTGTCCAGGCTGCTTTGAAAAGACAAGAGATAGCTCGGCATTAACATCGATGAGAAATGACCGGAGGACATTGTCAGAAGATGGATTATCTCGACAAGGGGCAGATGCGAAGTATGTACCGGTTCGGATAATGATCACCTCGGCTCGGATCTTGATCACCTCGGTTCGGACGATTGTTACCTCGGCCTGAACCTTGGACACATTGGTTCGGACGATAACCATCTCGGTCCGGACACCAATTAACCTTGCTCGGGTTCTTCCCAAAAAGCATGGTCGGCTCCGTTATTGATGCATCCCGGCCACCCAGAATGCTAGATGACCAGGCTGAGGGGCATCTGTTACGGATAAAAGATAAACATATATTATCTTTGGTTCGAATCATTCAAATGTTTAAATCTCCATTAATCTATTATCATAACCACCAGAAGATAACTACCAGAAGATAGAAGGTATGATTGTTATTTCCCAGTTATCAATATCTCCACATATCAAGGAAGAAGATATTGGGCTCAATCGTCTGCTATCAAAGTCCAGGTTAGAATCCTATAAATACAACACATCCCATGGTGAAAGGTACACACAATTCTGACTCTCTCTTTCCATTCACACGGCACACACCGCACACCAATTGCTTCGTGTGTATCGCTGCTGTAATCTTCTTCCTTAAATTGCTTCAGTTCATAAGCTTCTTAAGAGAGAGAGAGCCCAATCCTATAGAAAATCATCCAACACCACTTGTTGGACATTTCTGTTCTCTATGAGCAGAACAATATGATTCACAAATAAAATACATTTTATAAACTATAAATACAAATACATTTTTTTTTTGTCAAAGAATCATCTCAAAACAAGAAACGTAGTAATCATTACATGAAAATAGAAACTATAGATTTTGTTAAAAAAATCATTGAATCATAATACATAATTCACAAATTAAATACATTGTATAGGCTATAAAAACAAAATATCTATTTTTTACCAAAGAATCATCTCAAGTACACATATACATATTTATTAAATAAAACTACAATTTTAACAAAATAATAGAAATGCATAGGTTTTTAAACTATATCTTTTACATTTATGTAGATAAAAATTATACTTATTTTTTAATTTATGTATCAATAA
>PYAF01005385.1:353142-414003 GCA_007407185.1 Glycine tomentella | reverse complement strand
TTATAAACTATAAACACAAAATATATTTTTTTGCCAAAGAATAATCTCAAATCAACACATACATATTTATTAAATATAACTTCAATTTTAATAAAAATAGAAAATACATAGGTTTTTTAAAATTTATCTTTTACATTTATGTAAATAATAATTACACTTATTTATTAATTTAATTATCAATTAAATAAATAAAAACATAGTAAGCATTAACTGAAAATAAAAAATATAAATTTCCTATAAACAGATCATTTAATATCTACGCCAATCAATATATATTTATTAAAATTGTAATATATAATTCACAAATAAGGTAATATTCGGTGCATTTGATCCACGAATGAATCGATTATAGATATTAAATGATGGAAATATAAAATTTAGAAGTAATAATAGGACATAAATTATTTAAAAATATAGAATATTTCAAAAAGGACGTTACGGGAACCATAGTCGTGGCTATGGCAAGGCCAATGAGACCATTGCATTATGTCCCCTCCAATCTCTTAATTTATAATAATTGAGAATTTTAAAAGAGAATAAATTAAAAAATATTATATTAATCTTAAAAGTTTTAGTAAGCTTTAATTTGATATTAGTGATGTTAAATTATTGTGTGCATCAAACATAATTAAAGAAATACAAACAAAAGAAATTAATGTTTTATTAGAAATATTAATTAAATTATATTTAAAAATAATTAATTTTACATGTAACGTTTACATAATATTATTAATAATACTAGTAGTTATTGTCATTCTCGAAAGAAAATAAAAATTATTTTTTAAATTAACTTGAGATAAATTATATTATAAATATATTGATTTAAATAAATTATTATCGAATGACATGTTTAAATTGCTTAATTATTATATTTTAATTAACAATTTTTCAAATATAAAATTTGTTTAAGGCCTAAAAATTCTAGACACGTCTCTCATGAGAACGTCCCTGGTCTATGAATAGTATATTTGCCTTTGGAAAGTTTCCTCCCTAGTATTAGTATAGAAGATAAGTGAAACTTACTTTCAGTCTATGTAAATTATTGTGTACGGGTACATGTAAATAATTTTTACATTAATATTTAATTCAAAAGGCTATCTATGAGGAGGGCTAGTGATTTAGGAGTGGAAATAGATGAAGTGGAACTAGATTTTGTTAGACCTAAGTTTGGCATATTTAAAAGTATATGGTCTATTTATTTGTCAAAGACTTTTTTAAGGACTTAAGTCTAACATACATAAAAGTTTAGTATGACCTATAACTCCATAAGTCTATTTTAAGGGTCTAATATATGATAATATAACATTAAAATAGAGATAAAAATATGTATATAAAACTTAATAAGAATCAAATCTAACTTATTTAAATGATATATAACCATATTTTTAATATTTATTATAACATTTATGATTTTATTTAAAAATGTATTTTGCAATAAGACATTTTATACATAACATAAATGTATTTTTCAATAAAGTTAATGATCAACATGATTAACATTTAAAAAGACAAATAAATTTAAGATTTCGATATATTATAATAAATTTAATATGATAATAATACTAATAATGAATAATTATTTATAATTTTTTAAAATGGTCATCTTAAAAGATTTTTTGAATAACCTATTAGCTGACCTGATTAGCTAAATAGGTTTTATTAAAAGTCTTGGTCTAAGCTATTTTTTGAAAAAGTCTAGATGACCTTGGCTTGATCTACGCTAGACCCACAAGCCCCTGTCGAGTAGTTTGATCTATTTTCATCCCTTCTAGCAATACACTCTCTAACACACTTTTTCCTATTATATAGTTAAAATTCATTAAAAAATATAAATCAAGAGAGGGAGAACCATTAAATAGAATGTGAGACCACAAAATTTTGTGATATTCAATAGATTTTCAACCAATAAGAGGGATGTGTTAATAGAAGTGTGTTAGAGAGTGTATTTATAACATTTCTCACTATCATATATACAATACATTTATTGACTTTTATAATAATCACATTTAAAGTGATATCAATAATGATTTTTAATTATTTAAAACTATTACGCTATTACACCATTTTATAACTTTCAATTAGATAATATTTTCTTAAAACTCATCATTGGATTGAAAGTTTATTTCACATAGATCACATGTAAAATTTCATATTAATCCAAAATCATTTGTTACCTCGTTCGTATAGATTAAAATCGACATAATATAAACATTTCAAAATGTATTTTTGATTACCCTCTTGTTTTTATTCAATTTTGACAAAATTTGACACAAGCGATTTTGATAATATTTAGATTTAATTAAACGATTGGATCAATAAAAATCACATTTTATATCAAGTTATAAAAATGATAGAATAGCAGTCAAATTTACACCTGTGTAATTCGTGTGTGTGTGTGTGTGTGTGCGTGAAGGATCAAATTACATCGGATTAACTTAAACAAAACTATTAGACAATAAATAGTTGATATAAAATGTGATTTTTATTGATCCAGCAGATGAATTATATATGCATATTATTAAGATTATTTATGTCAAATTTTGTCAAAATTAAATAATAAGAAAACAATCAAATGATTCATCTTTTGATATATTTTGAAAAGTTTATGTTACATTGATTTTAATCTATATGAATGAGATAACAAATAATTTTGGATCAATATAAAATTTTGTATATGTGATCTATGTGAAATAAACTTTTAATCTAATGGTAGGTTTTAAGAAAACATTATCCAATTAAAAGTTTTTAAACAATGCAATATTTTGTCAAAATTATACCGTATAATTTGATCTTGTTCGCTAAGTAGACTCATTCTCCCGAGGGGCAACAATGTATCTCTATATGTAGGAACAGAAATAGAAAGAAAAAACGACATTTGTCTGGTTGTCAAAGGCTTCTATGCATGTAAGCACAAGTCAATACACAGTACAAATATAGATTTCCCAAATAACAAATTAAAATAAAATACACAATACATGTCCAGATCTATTAGCTACAATACATAAAGAACAAACTAAAATCAACTCTTGACTAGCAAATGAGTCTCGTCTACTCCTTGCCTCCTTCAGTTCATTTCATTAAAGCATCCCTGTGATGGTTGGTGGAAAAAAGTACAACTGAGTATATGTTTAAGAACTTAAAATAAGGAATTTGTGAGTAAAATCCTTACTTTATGACTTAAAAGGAACTTGCAACTCTAATCTCCTCAACTCTTGCAAAGGTCGTAATCCGTGACATCTCTAATAAAAGGAGGAAATACATAATTAAACATGAAAGAAATCTAAATGCCAAAATGAAATGGTGTTAGAAACTAGAAAGAAAACAACTACTATACCTTATTCAACTCATTCCAAGACATTTACTAGTTGTGGATCAGGACCACTAGCATTAGTAGAAGGATTAAACCAATTTTGAGGGCAAATCAAAGCCTCTGCAGTGTTAGGACTCAATGAACTAAGGTATGGGTCAAGAACACAACCTCCTGAATTAGATACAGAATCAAATGATACTGTAGAAATTGGAATGACTAATATATCCCTAGCCATACGAGAAAGAACACGATACCTTGAAGTCATTATTGTCCACCAATTAGGAATATCAAACCCAAGATAATCAACCTCAGACATATCCTCCATATACCTCTCCAACTCATTCTTCTGGAGCTTACCTTCTAACTTCCTTAACCAAAATCTATACTCATCCATGATATTAGCCCTTCCACCTCCACACCTATAACTGAGTAACTTGTCTGTGTGAACTACTAACATCATGAGTATCAATAGGAACAGGATACCATTCCACGTACTGATCATACCATTTATGTATGAAGGTTTTTAATTTTTTTTAACACATCTACAGTCCTTTCTTCTATATACATCGAATTAAAATAGAACTCAATATAATTCCATTTGTATCACGGGTCAAGAAAAACAGCCGCAACCAAGAGATAATTTATATGCCCACCATCAATGTCCAAATATTTGTCGAATTTTGCTTTCATATATTCTGCACTAAATCATCCATTCCCATCCATTCAACTAATGCATCTTGTATGTCACTTAACTTAGTAAAGAAACAATTAGTGGCATGCAGTGATCTAGGAAAAACATGTGTAGCATCATAGAAAATATTCAAAATTTGCATAAAGACACGAGCATGCTTCCAATCATCAGAATCAGGGGGTCCCCCGTCAACATCAAGAGCATGTACAAAGGAATTATCATCATATTGACGATGACAAAATGCCTTTTCATTTTTTTCAGCAGTTTCCAACATCAAATATGTGGAATTCCATATAGCTGGCACACAAGCAATTGTTTAAAGTTTAAGTTAGCCTCTTGGGCACACTTTTTAAAACGAGCCACTCTAGCTGGAGATGACATCACATACTTACAAGAAGCCCTTATCCTAGCAACAGATCAATCTATCTCCTTCATCTCATCACAAGCAATCAAATTCCATATGTGAGCACAACACCTTAAATGGATGTAATCCCCACCCAATAAGGAGCATCCGTTCCAATCCGTCATAATTCTCTTTAGATATGCTAAAGTTGTCTTATTAGCAAAAGCATTATCTATAGTCACAGTGCAAATCTTGGTAATCCCCCACTCTTGAAACACTTCTCTAAAGCTTTCCATATGGTTTCCCCCTTATGATCACCAATCAAACCAACACTCAGTATATTCTTATTCAACTCCTACCGCTCATCAATGTAATGCACAGTCACACACATAATTCAAGTTTTGAATAGAAGTCCAAGTATCAATGGAGAGTTGAAACCATCTGAATGATCTGATTATTCATTGACAATAAAGATTGCAATCTACTTTCTCGTCAATAAAAATTTGCATACAATCTGTAGCAGTAGTGACATGAGAGGAATTTTGAATCGAGGTTGAGCAGTACCCAATAATTCTCTAAATCCTAAGTTGTCAACAAATTTGAAAGGAAGTTCATCAACAATTATCATCTTAGCAAGTTTATATCTAGTCAACTATTGGCTAATTCCACAGACTTGAATGAAATAGCACTATCGCGATCACTTTGACTCTGTTCTCCAAGCACAAGAGTTTTTTGTTACTTGTGTATTTCCATTTTTGGATTCTTAGCACATACTTTCAAGAGTTTGAGCTGGTAAAGTCCTTATACTCTTCCAAATCCCTCTAATGCTGGTGGTGGGGTTGGAGTGCTTGCCACTTGCTCCTCCTGATCTACCATTTTGCAGTCCAGTTAAATTCCTGCATTCAAGATGAAAACAGACAAGTAAATAAGACATCCAGGTTTTGCATAGAAAATTCAAATTACAATTAAGAGAAATGAATCTTTTACAAATCAGAAAATTCAGAAAAGTAATTAAGACCTTGGCAGCATTAATCAGAGAATTTAGATTAACTTAGAGCATGTTCTGAATAAAGCAACAAGCAGAGAAATCGGATTAACAGAGAATAAACCAATTTAGAAAATAAAGCAACAGAGAAATCAGATTAACAAATCAAACAAGATTACAGAACATCACAAGTAAATATTTTTAGTAAATTACACTCGCACTCCTATGTTTTTCTGAAATTGCATCTGATAGTCCTCCCTTTTAACATACAAAACTCGATTCCATTTTCCATTTATCAAAGCTCACCAAATCAAAGATATATCACGTTAATCCTTGGATCAGAGTGAACTGTTACTTCTTGAAAAAACTCCAAAGCAGGCAGTACTATTGAACTGCGTAAGGGTTCACAAACTATTTATCAAGAAAACTAGACACTCAAATCATCCTATCAGGTCAGTTGCTTTAAACCTCTTAACAAACATGAATTTGAAATGTGTGAGTACTTAGTGCTTTTAATAATGAAAGAAAAAACTTAGCCCACACACAATGGAGGGGAATCAATTCTCTACAAATTTCTATTCTAATCAGATTTCATTCATATATTTAAGACATGAACTGAGACACCTTATCATCATGTACATTTAAATATTTTTATGCAGACTTAAAATATGTGAATGTTGTATGGCCTTCCAACAAATTTCTTTAGCCAATCTGCACATAAGTTTTAACGACAAGGATCGCTCCTACCGAGTCATTTTAAACCAATTCAACCCCCAAAATTGCTTTTAATGAAGAAACGAAAAATGAAAGAGATGTTACTACTGTTAGTGAGTGGCATGTAAAATGGAAGTGAAGGTGGTGGTGGACTGGTGGTCATACCGGTAGGGCCAACCGCGCGGAGACCAGCGGGAAAACGGACGGAGGGAAGTGGACGAACTTAGGGCGCGACTTAGTTAAGACAGTGTGAATCCGAAAATTAAATCGGACATGTGACTGCATTACGCCATACGCCAAATAGCAATATATAATAAGAGAAAAAGTGAGAGAAGTTATGGCTCTTTCAAGTAATTTCAAGTAATTCATGTTTGTTAAGAAAATAATTAATTTAATTAATTATATTAAACTTGTTTATTATTTATATTATCATTTTAATTTTTTTTTATGTGTACCAATTTAATTAATTTTTATTAATGTTTAGAAGGAATAATTAAGTAAGGATTGAAAGACTAAAAATGACCCAAACATATTAGAAACCAAATAAGCACACTCAGATTGAACTAAAAGTGAAAGCGTTATCATATCAGAAACTAACCTCAGGCCATTGCAAAGCTTGCACGTACACATACCCGTTTCGTTTTGGCTTTTCTAAACCTTCACTAACTCAAAGCGATGGTGTTTCATTTCTAAATGAGTAGTAGGCTTAGTGACCCAAAATAGTGAGAAAAATGTCTTATATAGAACTCTACCCATCAGAATTCAAAACTTGGAGATATATGCGCGGACCATAAAATCTCATTCTGTTAACATTGATATGGGTTTGAATATAGGTTGAAAAATGGACCACATATGATAACAACCTTTAGATAATTGTTTCTATTCACTTAGATGAAAAGCATAAAAATATTGTCCATGAAATATCAGTAGTTGCCAACATTCTTCCACTTGGTTCATCTATTCCAATCATAATAAGAAACCTAGTATGCGAATCATGATGATAGATCATCTAATAGTGAGTATTATCTCTCATGTATCACAATATATCAAGTCTCTCAATACTAGCTCTTAACTTAATGAATAAACCACATGTTTATTCTAGGTCAAAACTAAATGATATTTCTCAAGATAAATAAATATGTGTACAAAATAAATGATAAAACATCAAACTGAATAAGAGTTTCACTAAAACAATAAATGTACGTACAATAAATATCATATCATGGAACCAAGTCTCATCCGTACTACATGATCCTTAAAATTCTTTGGTGGTATGTCTTTAGTCAAAGAATAAGTTATCATCAACTTAGTGCTAACGTGCTCAATGACCACTTTATTTTATTTAACACATTCTCTTATGGCTAAATATTTAATGTTGATGTGTTTACTTCGACTTCCATTCTTGTTGTTCCTAGCCATAAATACCACAACAGAGTTGTCACAGTACAACTTCAGCGGCCTAGAAATAAAGTCTACAACTCTAAGCCTGAATATAAAACTCTTCAACCATACATCAGGCGAGGTAGCCTCAAAACAAGAAACAAACTCAACCTCCATAGTGCAAGTAGCAATCCTTGACTGCTTTGCACTTCTCCAAGATATAGCTCCACCAACGAGCATAATAACATAACCAAAAGTGGATTTCATGTTATCAATGCAACCAGCATAGTCTGAATCAGAGTAGTTAATCACCTCCAAATCATCAGTATATCAATACATGAACATGTAATCCTTTGTTCCTTGAAGATATCGTATTGCCTTCTTTGCGACTTTCCAGTGGTCAACACCTGAATCACTCTGATATCTTCCTAAAACTCCAATAGCAAATGCAATGTGTCAGGTTTAGTGCAAACCTGAGCATACATAAGGCTTCCAACAGCTGAAGCATATGGAATACTTTCATGTGTTCCCGTTCAAGGTCATTTTTCGGGCATTAACCCAATTCAAGTATATCAACCTTCACAATGGGAGCTACACTCGTTGAACAAACTTTCATGTTAAACCTCACCAAAACTTTGTTGATATAGTTCTCTTGAGACAAACCCAAAATGCTTTGAGATCTTTCTCTATGGAATTTAATGCCTATGACATAAGATGTCTCACCTATATCCTTCATATCAAAGTTCTTTGAGAGGAACTGTTTCACCTTATGTAACATATCTTTATCATTAGCCGCAAACAAAATATCATCCACATTTACAACAAGAAAACAAATCTTACTACCACTAACCATTTGGTATATACATTGATCCATGGCATTCTCTTCAAAATCGAATGAAGAGATAACATCATGAAAATTAAAATATGATTGATGGGAAGCTTGTTTCAATCCATATACAGATTTATTAAGCTTGCAAACTAAGTGTTCGCCATTACTAGAGAAGAATCCTTTAGGTTGTTTCATGTAAACATCTTCTTCTAGATCATCATTGAGGAACGTTGTTTTCACATCCATTTGATGTAACTCAACATCAAAATGAGCTACGAATGCCATAACTTCTTGAAGAGAATATTTCTTAGACACAGGAGAAAATGTTTCTCTGTAATCAATTCCTTCTCTTTGAGTGAACCCTTTAGCAACAAGTTTTGCCTTATGTCTCTCAATATTTCCTTGTGATTCTTTCTTTGTTTTAAAGACCCATCTACATCCAATGGCTTTTACACAATCAGGAAACTCAACAAGATCTCAAACTCAGTTAGATGTCATAGAATCCATCACATCTTTCATATCATTATACCACAAATTTGATTCCTTAGAACTCATGGCTTGTGAAAATGTATCGGGATCATTTTTGACTCCAATATTATAGTCTAATTCTTGTAGATACACTACATAATCACTAGGAATTGTTGACTTTTTAATCTAGTAGATCTTCTTCATGCTACATCAACATCTTGTTGAAGGACATATTCCCCATTAACAACTTGATCTACATGATCATCTTCAACAAATTATGGAACTTCAATTACTGGTTGTCTAACACCCGTTTGAACTTGAGGGGCGTGAATGACAACCAATCTATCATTTGATCCAAAAGATTGAGCCTTATAGCGATCATTTTCAAAAGCAATGTCTTGAAATAGATCACTCTCACTGATAAAGTCATTTTCAAGAAATTTTGCATTTCTTAATTCCACAATTTCTAATGCTATGAGATGGACAATAGAACCTATAACCCTTAGACTTTTCAGCATATCACATGAAATACCCACTAATAGTACCCAGGACTAGTTTCTTCTTTTGTGGGTTATAAATTCTCACCTTAGACTGGCATCCCCAAATGCGTATATGTCGCAAACTAGGCTTCCAACATTTGAATAACTCAAAAGGTGTCTTTAAGACGGCCTTGGTTTGAACTCTATTTAATATATGCATAGTCATCTTAATTTTGAGGAATTTTTGCATTACTCCTCATACTTTTCATCATGTCCATTAAAGTTTGATTTCTTCTTTTTGCTACACTATTATAATCTAGAGAACCAGACATAGTATACTAGGCAATAATCTCATGTTCTTGAAGAAATTTCGCAAATGGACCAGGTGCATGTCCACTTTCTGTGTACCTACCATAGTACTCTTCCTCTCCATTTGATCTCACAATCTTAATTTGTTTTCCACATCGTTTCTTTCCTTTAGCCTTTAAAACCTTAAAGGCTTCCAAAGCTTCATCCTTAGAACGAAGTAAGTAAATATACATATATCGTGAGTAATCATCTATGAAGGTGATAAACTATCATGGACTACTCGCGTCCATGTCTAGACAACAAATATTTGTATGAATGATCTCCAATAAGTTTGAATTCCTCTTTGCACCAATTTTAGACTTGTTAGTTTGCTTACTCTTAATGCAATCCACACAAGTCTCAAAATCAAAAAAAAAAATATAAAGTACTAAGTACCACATCATTTACTAATCACTTAATTCTCCCAATAGAAATGTCTCTCAATCTTTGATGACACAACAACACAGAGGAATCCTTCACAACACATCGTTTTAACCCAGCAGAAACATGCATAGAATTATAACTAGCATCATTTTTTAAATTAATAGAGTAAAAACCAACACATAGTTCATAACAGACAAAAGCAAATAAAGTACCTTTCTTTTCAAGCCAATTCTTAAACTTTGGACAGTCTTTCTTCATGTATCCCTTCTTCTTGCAGAAGAAACACTTTGACTACTTCTTTATCACTGGTTGAGAAGGAATCTTTTCCTTATGATTAACTTGATTCCTCTTGTTCTTTTCAAAGGTAGTCAAGTTCACCTTTTGCCCTCTTCCATTAATAACCTTTCCTCCTCTTGAACACACATGATCCACAACTCATTAATAGACCACTTATCCTTATGTGTGTTGTAAAAGATCTTAAAGGGGCATACTAATGAGGCAAGGTGCACAAAATGTAATGTATCAGGAGAGAATCTGACATGGTAACCTCCAAGGCTGTCGGTTGAACCATTATACCATTATATTCCTTATGAGCATGATGTGATCACGCATTCCTTTTATCCTTGTGAGCTTCATGGATGGGAACTGCATTATAAGGGTGTTGGCAAAGGATTTATTAGATGTAGCAAATTGTTCATCTATAGTCTTTAATAAATCATTGACTTTATTATGTTGGTTGATAGAATCCCAGATACCAACAGAAATGTTGGTCTTTATGAAAGTCACAGAAAGGCGATTGGACTTCTCCCACTTTTCATAAAGATCAACCGCATCTAGAGTGTTGGTCTCAGTAACTTCTTGATAGCATAATCAATGTTCATCCAACCCAATTGAAGAAGAACTATCTCCTTCCAAGCCCTATAATTGTCACCCTTTAACTTAGGAATGTCACATTTGATATCAGAAAAATTCACAAATTGAAAAACTGCAAAGTTCAAAAACACATGCTCATCATCACAATTTGAGAGTAAACAAATGTCATGTTTTACCAATGCAAACATGTCCTAATTAATGAATCCAGCGACATAAAACTTGACATGTTGGCTAATGTCCTACTCAATTAGACTCATTTAATAACCTTCTGACAAAATTATCAAATTATGTTTCTTTCCTTAATTCCTATAGGTAGATTAAGAAATATAATCTAATATTTCATCCTAATTAATCATACAAACATAATAAAATTCTTGTGGATATATTTCATCACATTACATATGATTAATTATAATTAATGTTTCTAATATGGTTATAAAATTTAAATATAATTCTAATCAATTAAAGATATTGTGGCTACTCTCTAATTTGTTAAAGTTATATTCACCACTTAACATTAAATCTTCTAAAGACCAAAATATTTGCATTAACATACTTAATGCAAAAAAAAAAATGCATAAACATAATTTTGCCACTAGGAATCAAATTTATGTCAAGAACATAGAGGGAAAGCACATTAGTCATTGCACTAAACTCATTTTGATGCTTATTGACTGCACAGCACGATATATATCCTAATGCGCATTTCATTAATTAAGCACACAAAACGAAGGACAAGGCATGCATTCCGATTATCGTCAACCTCCAGTCAGATCATTATGACCTGATTAAGACCCACGAATCTGATTAAAAAAACCTGATTGTTTCTCAGCATTTTTCTAAATTTAGTTTGAATTAAAAGACTTAAAAACATAAAACCATATTTTGAAAATATCAAACTAAGCAAGGCAGAGGCATAAACATCTCTCTAATACCAAATGAAAGACTAAAGGTAATCCAAACATGTTAGAAATCAAATAAACACATTCAAATCAAACTAAAAGCGGAAGTGTTATCAATAGACCTAGCAAATGGGTTTGGGCCCACGGGCTACTCGTGAAACCCATTTTTTTAGCCCACTTAAAAAGCAAGCTTTTTAACCTGCCCCGCATAACCTGTGGGTTAAACAGGTTTTACATGTGGGTCCCGTGGGTATTTTAATCTCTATTAAAAAATAAAATAAGTTGTGTGGTTTAGTAAAAAGTGGGGGTGTTTTAGCAAAACTAAAACCTCTAACCTATGGCCCAACTCTATTTCACACTGACACTAAACCTAAATCCCTTTGGCACACTCACCTCACCACTCAGACAACCACCTCTACCACGCACTCCCTCTCCTGGTGCAGCTACCAGTAACCAGCCAGTCACCATGGCGGCGCTGCCACAATTCCTCCACTGGCGCAGGCAGCCACGCAGACTTCTTTCTCTCGCACTCGCACTCGCACTCCTCTCTCAGACTCCTCCTCTTCTCTCCTCATGTTGCACCACGTGCCGCCACATCTCTTCCACATGGCTCGCATGACAACAGTCTTTATCACACTCCTTTCTCTCTTTCTTGGTGAATGTGGGTTATGCGGGGTGGGGGCGAGTTGAATAAAAACAAACATGTTTAGAAAGCAGGCTTCGTGGGTAATGGGTTTGGCGGGTGCGAGTTTGGCGGGTGCGAGTTTGGCGGCATGCCCACCTCTAGTTATCAAATCGAAAACTAACATCCAACCATTGCAAAGCTCGCACGTACATAGACCCATTTAGTTTTGACTTTTTTAAATTTTCATTGACTCAATGTGGTGGTATTTTGTTTCTAAAGGAGCAGTGGGCTTAGTGACCCAAAATAGTGAGTAAAATGTCTTATATAGAACTCCATCCATCATGGAGTTCAAAACATGGAGACATATGTGAAGACTGTTCAAAACATGGAGATATTTGTGGAGACCATAAAATCTCATTATGGTAACATTGATATGGGTTTGAATACAGTTTGAAAAATAGAGAACATACGATAATAACCTTCAAATAATTGTTTTCAGTCACTTCAATGCAAAATAGTCCTAAAATATCAATAATTGTCAACATCTAAAATATTCG
The DNA here is from genome assembly GCA_007407185.1 of Glycine tomentella. NCBI lineage: Eukaryota > Viridiplantae > Streptophyta > Magnoliopsida > Fabales > Fabaceae > Glycine > Glycine tomentella. Next base: position 401,115 of record PYAF01005385.1, on the reverse strand, counting down.
TAACTCTCAACAAAAATATGTAGAAAAAAATAATTAATGCATCTAAAAATTAAAAAAGAATCCTATAAAAAAGGAAAAACAAAATTTTGAAAATATTCTTATAATTAAGGACAGATAAAGTAATAAATTACATAATGGCATAGATACACAAAATGGAGAAATCATTGATTAGAGGGAACACTCCAACTATAAGTGCTAGTAAATTTTCTGGTAGAGTTTAAAAATTTCGGTGATTAATCAAAATAATTTTTTTGTAATCATATGTGCAGGAAAAAAGTTATATAAATCAGTGTTTTTACGCAATTTTCATCAGTTTGACTTTTTTAGTTTGAAATTCAGTTGAGTTGTTTCCGCTTAGTTTAAGTTTCATTAATTTTAAAAATCATTAACCTCAAATCGAACCAAATCAACTGAATTTGCAGATCGACTCATGTTCACTTGCACCCTTATAAGTGTTTATGAATAACAAATCTGATATATATAATGCACATGTAGACAAAACCCGTTCTTTATTCACGTGGAACATGTTTGATTTCATAATTTAAATGTGATTTTTCACATTTATTAATTTAAAATTAATAATAATTTTCACATCTCCTATGAAATTTTTATCTTCTCAACGTACTAACAAACACGGTAATCTCGAATTAAATATGAAATTTACATGTGAAAAGGCAAATATCACTTGAAAAGACCCTTGTTTGGGACCTAATTAAACATCAAGGCATATCTTCAATCAAGCAACTAACATGCATTGTTAGCGAAATATTATAAATTTTGTACACTTCATCATTATCATAACCTTGAGCAACACAACCAATTTTTTTCTCCAATAACTAACAAATCGATTACATAAACCCCACAGACAATTATAGAGCGTTAGAAAGAAAATGTCACTTTATACAAGAAATACTAGCAACACTCTACACGTCACTCTTCCTAACACATGATTGACAGAAATTTTTTTAAAAGAAAACATCAATGTTGATAAGCTTCTAAACCCCACAATTGACCACACTCTCTCATATTTTATTATCCATCTTAAACTTCAATTTAATAGTAATTTTTGGAGAAACCAACCGTTACCTCATGCTTTCACTTGTTTCACACTGCTTTGACGCACAGGGAACGAATTTTCAAGATATTGATTTACCCCCTCTTAAAGTAGAGACTACACGCACACTGCATCCAGTTTCCATATTGATTTTAATTGACTGATATAACCAAGGACCGACTCCGATAGAGACCACACTCAATCCACTTTGCCATAATGATAACATAATCAACCAACATGCAGCAGAACAACTCAATGCATAAGAAATAAAAAGCCAATTCAACATCTATGTTATCTCCAAAGGAAAATAACTGCAGCCAATGAGAAAAACATTACATAAAATTGCCCTATGATCTCCCCCTTCCCCTGAAACCACCACCACGTCCACCACCCCTAGGAGGACCACCTCTCCCACCCCTTGGACCGCCCCTTCCACGAAAACCACCGCCTCCACGGCCACCTCTACCTCCACCACGACCTCCTCCACCTCCACCTCTACCAGCTGATTGTCCCCTGCATCAAGAATCAACCAATTATGCTAACTGGAAAGACTCCCAACCATTTTAATACCATTCAAAGCCACCAAAAATCAACAATTTGCTGGCAAAGATGCTTAAACATCTAACAACCATAGTAATTTTTTTTATTTCTAAAGCATATTATTTTGATATAAACAAGTTGCACGCAAACATTCAACTGCATATTAAATATAATTGAAACAAGGGCAAGGGAAATGACATAAAACAAAATTCAAGATATTTAGGGACGGTGCCAGCTGTAAAAATAATAGCAAGTCTAATATCTAATATATGTACACAGAAAAGATCAGGAACATAATTTCAAACATAATTGTCCCCTTCTTTTTTTAGGATATAAGGAACCACCAACTAAAAACCATTGTCAAAAGAAGTAGCATTTTGTTTAATGCTTGTCAACAATATTATTTAATAAATCACTTTGATAGAAACTGAGATCTAGAATTCAAAAATGAATCCTTTAAGCAAAATATATATCACAAGAGGCTACACCAAGGCTGTCACATTCACTTTCAACATTGTAGCTGCACAAGCAACTGTTGCTCTAAGTATTATAGAAACATAACATGGTTACAACAACAAAAAACAGCCTTTTGCACAATTGCAAACATAAGTACACAGAAGAACATTGTTAAGGCATGCACAGCAGACACAAACACTGAACGGTTCCAACATTCTCGATTAAATTAAAACAAAAATGTAGCATGCTTAGTAAACATGGTTGGACACGTAAAAGTTCAATGTAGCCATCAGCCAAAAATCTTCCAGATTCATCAAAAAGAAGGATGGACATGAAAATCAATCAAAAAAATGCAAGGACAATCAGAAACATAAATAGAAATAAGGAAAATTAATTGGCCACGAATTAATATTAACCCATATCCATCTTCATCAACTACTTTTCTGTGAGCAAACTAATTGCATAATATTTAAACAAGTTAATTTATGGCAATGAAATGCAAAGAGACCATACTTGGGTTGTGGAAGAAATCTTGCAAGAGGCAACAGTTTCCTTGGATCAATATAAAACTTGTCGCCAGATGAATAAGAAGTAGCAACAATCCCTTCCATCATCTTAATTGAGAAGTACTGCATGTTCACAAACAAAGCACCAAATAACATCAAAACTCGGTTCCACAACAGACCAAAAAGACAGAAGCAATCAACATGTTAAAACAAACAAAACAATGAGAGAAACCCACAGCTTCATTGATGGGGCCAAATATTTCATCAACTTTTCCAATCTGAGTCATGTTTTTTAGATATATAGGAGCATTGAAAAAGGGAACTTTCTCATTTGTAAGCTTTGTCACTGCGTCTCCCTCGCATGCATGCATAAACGATGACACCTCTGCAAACACCAAATCAACAAACCCCGTTAAAACACACATCATTAAAAGAATAAACATAACACACACAAAAATCTTTTTTTTAACTAAGCTTAGATAAAGTTATGTTATTTCCTCGCAAATTATCAAAACCCAGAAACCAAATAATGACATTAGCAACAAACACCACCAAACACATTTTTTTTAATCTTCAAACACTGTTCGTGAAATACCCAACATAGAACATAGAAATTGAAACGGTTCTTAAGTCCCAGAGTGGAAGAATAAACAACCTACGACTTCGGAGGGTGGTCCTTCGTCGCGAAATCCGCCGCGACCAAAACCGCCTCCGCCGCGACCAAAACCACCTCCGCCGCGACCAAAACCACCTCTGCCGCGACCGCCACCGTCGCGGCCACCTCTGAATCCACCGCCGCGTCCACCGCCTCTCGGGGGTCTCATTGTTTTGTAATCAGAGAATGCTCCTACAATGGATGGCCAATGCAGCGATTGGGGGGTTTAGGGTTTTGGAGCAACGCAACGTGAAATAGGGTTGTGAAGGGAATTGAATGCTTTCGTTTTTGGGCCGTTACTGGGCATTTTGGGACCAAGTCACACACATAGAAGGAAATTACTTGCTGCACGTCATTTTTTCCTAACCGCACTCTCTTGTTTGTAAATATAAAATATCCCAGCATCACGTTATAGGAATTTTTTTTTGGATATAGTTATAATTCCAGATTTGGAGAATTTGGAATACACAAAAAATAAAGGGCTTTCAGATTTCCCATTATGGTATTATGTATACATAATTTGTGTGTCCCAAAATAACCTGGATTAGGTCTTTCAATACACTCAAATAGAAACGTCCAAGGGCACCACATTTTTGGAGCATAGATAATGCGATTGAAAAAATTCTCTTCTATCTACTATGAATTGAGGATTCCCCCTTCTTCAAAATCTAAATTATATTTTCACAAAAATGATAATATGGGTCTCATTCATAAATGTTACAAGATCTCCTACATGTGAATCCATTGTTGTGGACTCAAATTCATCAGTATGGATTTTTTTTTTTCAAGTGAAATCTCTCGTATATGAAACGATGAAAAAGGGTTTTCATTATTATGGAATAAGAAGTATTCATATTTTAATGCATATATTTATTTATTTATTTGTAGATATTAGAGTTGAATACATGGGTGGACGCACGTTCAAAGTTGGGGGAGCAGTGCCCCCCCTTAAATTTTCAAAAAAATTTCTCCCAATATACCCCTGTGGCTTTATTTGACCTACTCTGCAGAGTGTTGTGCACTACTCCTTCCTCACCTTATTTATTTGCTTGAGGAGAAAAGAAACTAGGCTTCTCTTATTTGGGCCTAATTTGCTTTCTGTACCCACTTTTTTTTCTTTCTTCGATTTCATATTACATTTTTGAAATGAGCTTTTAGTTTTAATTTAGGTAGTTGCTATTTATAGTTTGTTTATTATTAATACACTTTACTTATGTTATCAAATTCAATTGTTATTTTGGATTTTTCAGTATAGAATTATGGATGAATTTTCTTAATCAAATAATTTTAGTTATATACATATATATAATATAATTTTAAGCGGATTCATAACCTTGTATATAAAACTGTTGATTTAAATTTCTTTACAAAAAAATTTTTGGGGGCGTTGCCCCTGAACCCCCGCCACTAAATATGTAAACATAAAAATATTTTCTGGAAGGTTTGAGTGCCCCCCTTAATTTTTTTTCTGAATCCGCCCCTAGTTGAATATACTTTTTAGAGAATATGAGTTGAAGCAGTAATAAAATTTGCCTTCTATATATGTAATAGTAATAGATTAAAAAATAATGTCATTAATCCATGGAAGACAATGGAGGAAAAACAAGCTTGGCCTATTAGATATTATTTTGGATAATAAAAAATTATTTGTAGAGCAACATGATGGGATAGTTTTGCAACATGAAGAATTGTTTTACCTACATAGACAGATCAATTTATAGATGAATTTTGCTTTGCTTAAACTTATTCAGTGGGAAGAACAAAAAGAGAATTGGATAGCTTTTTATATATGCTATACAAGACTTTCACATATGTTTATGTTGAGAAATCCACGTGCATTGAAGATGTGGAAGGATTTTAATTTTTTCTTAAACACCTAGAATGTGCATTGGAAAAAGAGAGTAACACTTCTATAGACACTACCTTAAATCTTAGGTGCTGGACACACATCTAACAAAAAGTGGATACCTTATTAAAATTAATAATAGTAATAAATAATTAAATAATATTAAATTAAAATAAAAAATATAATTGATTCAATAAAAAAAAAGGATAAGTTTTAGACACCTTTTAGCTTATGTGTATGTCTCTCAAAGTGATATTGTGTGTGTTTCTCAAAAGCTTTCATAAACCATTACTTCTACAAAATAATGAAATTATTTATTTATTTTTTTATCAACAACAAAAGATATTGTATTTCAATGGATACAAGTGATACCCTCGATGTAAATACAAATAGTTAGATAATCGGATAGAGTAGTTGTCCTTCAAAGCAAAATTCCTACAATTAAATGCTAGAAACATTAGGAACAGAGAGTTGTGGTAACCCATCATCAATTTTGTTTCCCCACGAATGTTTCTAAACAACATTAGATGCTAACTACCCCAAGCCGAAACATGTATTAACCATTTGGGAAAGAAATATCTTTGTTGTCTCTTCACATCAACACAAACCATTGTTGCCTCCTCATCAAAGCATTTAGATGTATTATGACAATCCATTATTCCTTTGCTTATTTTACTTTTCTTCATCTTATTAATGTGATATATTTTCATTTTTCACAGTAAATTTTCTTTCTTCTCAAATTATTAATTTATTGATGTTTTATATACAATATGATTATCCTTTTTAAATAATGGCTTGGAACTAATCTTTCCTAATTTGTCTTTTTTTAGGAAAAATTGTAATAGTTTTATATTTGTTATAGAACAGGAAGCCTGATATATGTTAGTCGTTTGAAATTAATGAGCTTAAAGACATTTTTCTTGGTTAGCAAAGATAAGCTTCTGACTTATACCAACCATGTGCCTTTAAGATGATATATATATATATATATATATATATATATATATATATATATATAGTGTGTAAGTAAAAGGATGAGTTGTTGGTACTCAATCACAATCATGAGTTTGTGCCGATTGAACAAAGACACCTGTTATGTTATCTAAGAAATGTATCAACTATTAAAGGGACAGTCATAAGTTCATAGTGAATGTTGATATAACATTTACAAAGATCTTAAGTTATTTAGAAGACAAAGTTGGTGGATTCTGTAAACTTGGTTTGAGTGTGAAAGAGATGCAAAATTTTGTCTACATTTAAAAGTTGAAATTGGTTGAAACTGAGGTAGCTTAGTCATTAGTGAATCTCATGAACAGTAAATAAGCACAAGATTTGATGTTCTACTATAGTGTATAGTTAAACCAAGAATCACGCTTGACTAATGTCTTTTGGATAAATGAAAATCTAAAGTTGATAATGATTTGCTTCGAGGATATTGTGGTTTTTTATTCCACTTGTCATACTAATAAATACAACATGACTTGTGCCCCCTTTATTAGCGTAAATCATCATTGCAAAATGACGTGTTAGGTTTTCCACGAGTTTGATTCTATATGCATTCTTCATAGTCATGCTTTGTGAATTTACAACATTAAAGGTATTTTGAGAATACCCAATCAATACTTCTTGAAAAGATGGTAAAAAATTCAAGGTCCAAGATTTATGAACACATGAATAGGGCCTTAGAAGAAGACTCTACCTCTAACAAGAATTTAATGAAGAATTATTATTCTTCTTTACCATAATGTTTATATAATCTTGTTTTGGAAACTCAAGATAGAAAAGCTCAACAAATTATGTGGAATTTGTTTGAGATTGAAGTTTAGTGTTGGAACAATGCCTCATTAAGCTCAACTTAAACTCAAAAATAGCAACCATATGATAATAGTGTTAGTCAAAATGAGAAGAATTATTATACTCAAATCCTAAATCCCCTTCTTACAAAGACAAAAAGGCTATCCGGTTGCTGCAAGAAAGCCCATTTTAAACTATAAAGAAAAGGAACAACCATAAAAAAAAACTAAAAGTAAAGGATTGATTAGTTTTTTTATGACACATATCATTGTATAAAGGATATATTTGATGTATTGTCTTGTTTTTTTTACATTGGTTGATACTTCACCCTTTATGTGCAACAAGAGTTATTGATGTTTTGATTGTACCTGAGCGAGCAACTAGGGTAAATGTTTCATTGTAGTCAACTCCAAGTTGTTGAGTAGCCTTTAGTTACTACTCTAGTCTTGTGCTTTTGTATGGTGTCATTAGGGTGAGCTTTGTTTTATACATCTATATTTTAAACTATAAAGAAAAGGAACAACCATAAAAAAAAAAAACTAAAAGTAAAGGATTGATTAGTTTTTTTGTGACACATATCATTGTATAAAGGATATATTTGATGTATTGTCTTGTTTTTTTACATTGGTTGATACTTCACCCTTTATGTGCAACAAGAGTTATTGATGTTTTGATTGTGCCTGAGCAAGCAACTAGGGTAAATGTTTCATTGTAGTCGACTCCAAGTTGTTGAGTAGCCTTTAGTTACTACTCTAGTCTTGTGCTTTTGTATGGTGTCATTAGGGTGAGCTTTGTTTTATACATCTATGTTACTCTTTTTCCTTGTGGGCAATCAATAAGCTTCTAAGTATTATTTTTTTAATCATTTTAATCTCTTCTTACATTGCCTTGAACCATATTACTTCTTGCTTTGATGCCTTGAACCATATATACTTCTTACTTTGATGCCTCCTTATAGCATTTAAGCTCAAGGATGACCATGTTGTAAGTTTCATTTATATGCACCAAAGATATTATTGGAGCAGTCTTTGGTGAATAAATGTGATGTTGTGGAGGTGAAGGAAGCATACTTGGATCTCCTTCTTCTTCTTCGTGTGTGTTTGGATTGATGGTGGTAAAATTAATTTTGAATGAAATTGATTTTACATAATTATTGTAGAAGTGATTTTGGTAGAAGTAGAAGCTACCCCTACTTCAACTCTAACATGAGTTTTATGCATCATAGTTGATTCTTCCATAATTTTGAAAACAATTCAAACATGCAAATTTTGGTCAAAACGGTTCTCACCATGGTCTACCATGATTTTGGAGGTTATCCAAACATGCACTAACATATTATTTTTCTCAACTTTTTTCTTTATAGATTCCAAGCAGCACATTTATTAATTTCAATATCTCGACTTATTGTAAGTTTATTAATTGCTTGCATTTTAACTATGTGTTGTACCCTTTTCCTTGAGCATTGTTCTGACCATCTTCATAGACCTCTTTCCTTTAGTTCTAATTTATTACCCTGAAATAATGAATTGGACCATTATGTTGCAGACAATATGCATTTTTAAGTTGTCGCTCAATTCCTTCATCCTCACAAAACTTATCAAACTTATGGGAGATGCATTCCTTGTTGTGATCACTTTTAAATACTCCAATTTACTTTGCTTCTCAACAAGGGAATTAAACATTTTGAATATTCCAAAAATGTTTGATTTTTCTTTAACAGAGTAAATAAAGGTCATTCTAGAAAAATCATTAATTAAATTGGATAAAATACATACTATTATGAAATTATGGTGTCCTCATCGCTTCATCAATGCAAACAAATTTTTTTATTTCCAATAATGCTAGTTCATGTTGTTTCCTGAGAAGACATCATTTATAGGCATCATTATTTTCTTTCAGAAATGGAAGATCCCTCATCTTATTCTTATGACATAAGAGTTTTAAGGTGTGTTAAAATGACTAAATCTTCATGCCAAAGCCATAAACCATCTACTTGCACTTTTATGGCAATATTTGTAGTATATTTTAAGCTCATAGGAAAACATCTAGTTCCTTTGTCTATTTTAACTTGGATTATCTCCTACCTTTTGTTATTGATATCATATATTGTGCATGTGTTCCTTTTAAAGATAATAACATATAGCTTTTCTCCATCATTTGACCAATTCTAAGGAGGTTTTCTTTAAGATTGAGAAAAATAAGACATCTTTAATAAGTCTCGTATCTTTTTTTGTCTCCACCACGATAGTGCATTTATCTTTTGACTCTACCGTGATATCATTTCCCAATTGAACATTAACTTTCGCAAAGTCGTCTTTAAAAATGCTCTTACCTTTTTCCATGTGATATTGCAACCCTCGTCCAATTACCAATTTCCACTCATTTCATCAATGGAATCTTAGGTAATGTACATCGTCTGAGATAAGTCACCCAATAACACTTATATGAGAACATAGAATGACTCACTCTTAAGCATTTACATTATTAGGATCAATGCTTGAGGAGCTATACACCATCCAGGACAAGTATCCCAGGATATTGACCTTTGCAGAAAGGACGAGTGGCTCTTTTGTTTTATTACACCATATAAGCTAGGATTCAGGATGACCAACTAGTCACAACATTACTAGGTAGGCGAAGTGATACCCGACTATCACCATGGCCGAGAAGGCGAAACGATGGAAAGTACATTAGGAGACAGTACCTCAAAGACGTGGCGACATGATCAAAATATCACTGTGGTTTGACATGTCAAGGGTGCATAACAATGCAGCCCATACTACGTATGAGGGGGACAAGATTGAGAACACGCAATGACATGACAAAAAGGGACCAATGAGACCATGACATATGGACAACAATGTCAGTGAGCGTCGTGTATAAATAGAGGGAAGTTGCATGGGTCACCTTAGATTCATGGTTAAGCAGAGTTAGGGGGACATGTCAATGTTGGCTTTGAGTTAGAGCCTTCCACCCTCTATCCCTAGTGTTCTCAGACATAAATAAATACCATAAGGAAAAATGTTGCTTACAATACTCTTCAACAAGTTTTTCTTGATGTATAATGCACCCCTTATGGACTTTTTCTTGGGTAGCTTCATTTTTCTGAACTCAACTCATCTTCTAAATTTGACTTTGTCTCCTCCTCTAGCCATATCAAGTTCCATTAGGGCGAGGATTCCTATTTACTCTCAAACAAATATCTTTGTAGGATATTAATTTGCATTCAAGCCTCACCATTGTAGTTGTCTTAAAAATCTCCTAGTCCCGTAGACTCTCTTTACCTCCATCTTCCTTATCCACCAATAGTGGTTCAGTAGTCTCTAACACCAATACACCACCTTATCTTGCATCACCTTAGGTTGCATAGTATTAACCATGATATTTTTCACCCTTTTGTCAAGTAGGTATGCTTTTGCAGCATGAGTGAGGAAGGAACCTCCCAAGGGAGTGGAAACCCTTAGGGATCTCACACATTATTTTTATGTCTATCTGTTATCCAACAATTTCAATATTGCTTCTACTATCTTCATACAAGGGAATGATTGAGCAGAGAAAAACTTTCAATGTAGCTTATACACATCTTACTAACAACATTCACCTTTGAGATTGGATAATTAAGAGCCCTTTCATTATGTTATTAAACTTAGTCATTCAAATGTAGGTAGGTTCAACCTAACCCTTGACACACGCACCATAGTCCATTACTAGTACCCTAACACGGTCAAAAGAAAATGAAGAGAGGTTAGTTGTTGGAAAAGGACATTCTATCGTAAATAGTTTTAAAACACAATAATAAACGACAACACACGTTGACTACTCAAGTAGAAAATGCCCTTTGAAGCACTACGTCACCCCCCGTTGATTATTATGATGTTTAGAGTGCATATCGACCACCACTAGGTCTAGGATCAAAAAAAAATTCATCTTGCAAATCTAGAAATTCATTAGATCTTAGAATTCATTATTTAAGTTTGATGTTAGTAAAAATTTATACCATTACATACAAAATCACAAATTGTTTAAAACATGGCCAAAATAACCAACGTTGTAACGTTAATACTCTTCCAATATATCATCGCTTCCATTAGCTTGGGTTTGTTGGGGAACATGCTCCCACCAGCATAACTCTGCCTTTTCTTGTTTTACCTTTTGATATCTTTATACAATTATAACAACAACAAAAATATGAGGGGGGATTTTTGGTGACGAGATCTGGGGCCAAAAGCAAACCTACCCATTCCAACTTAATAATCATGAAAATAATCTCATCATTATAATTTTGCCTCATTTTTTAGGATATAACAAATGTTCAATATAGAAGCTAGAAAACACTTCGGCTCTTCGTTAACGGAGTGTAATTACTGTATCTAGACCGAGGTGGTGGCCTGTCACTTCTGGATCTTCCACAATCTTGTCCATTATCGATTTTCTCTTTACTTTCTAGTTTCGTTTTAGAGGATTCTTCGAGCATTTGATCCTTGAATGCAGTCATCTCTTCCATCTATATGAACCCGACAACCTCGCCCTTAATTTTGTTGGATATAGGGGGAGAATTATGAAGAGTGAAAGACTTTGATTCAAGAATGTATTTTGAGCTTTCAACATGCTTAGAGTGCCTTGAAGTTTAGTGTATAATTCAAGTGTAAGAGAAAGGCAATTTGATTGATCCATGCATTCATTCATTCATCCATTAATAAGCTTAAATGGTTTTCACTAAAACATCAAAGCTTTTATTCTTTTGGTTAAAGTTTTAATATGATTAAAAGGTTTTTGGAAAAAATGATTTTTTATTGTTTTAATCGATTACTTAAGCAATATAATCGATTATTTTGTTCTTCGTTCAATCTGGAAAAACCTTCATAAACAATTTAATCGATTACCTATCAGATTAATCGATTATTTGACCTTTGATTGAAACTGAAAGTGCTTTGTTAAATGTTTTAATCAATTACTGATATAGTGTAATCGATTACATAGTTGAAATCAGTTTTTAAGGTTTGCTGCAATAATCGATTACCAACATCCGTAATCGATTACATAGTTCATTATGAAAATCCTTATCTTCTGACTTAATCGATTACCAAAACTCCTAATTGATTACAGTTCATTTTGTGAAACTGAACTTTCTGTCTTAATCGACTACAGCTCGGTTTAATCGGTTATTTTGCTCGTTGGTGAAACCCAAAAGCCTTCTTGAACAGATTAATCGATTAAGTGATAATTTAATCAATTACAGAAGCGTTTTAATCGATTATCTGGCGCGTTTAATCGATTACTGTTAGTTACAAAATCTGTTATAAATAGATTTGAAGGCTTGGCTTGTGATAAAACTTGATCACTCGTATTTCTGAGTATACACAAGCTTTCTAAACTTTCTCAAAGTGATTTTCTGGGTTCTATTACTTCGTGCTTCTTTCAAATCATTCATGGGTCTTTGAATGAATCTTGAGCAAGAAACTTTTCAAGGTTAAGGAAAAACATGTGCTGATTTTGTTTTGTTATTCAACCTGACTTGGTAACTCATGTGCATTACATTCACTGGATCATCAGGTTGTCTCTTTCCTTAATCTTTGTGTGTAAATTCGTTTTTGAATTTCTAGTGTAATTGCTATTGTAAGTGGGTTCTTCTTGCTTGGGTCTAGAGAAGGGTTCTCTAGTTAAAGAACAGAGTAGTGTTCTCTGGTTCTTGCTCCTTAGAATTCTAATAGGGTTTTAGATTTCTATTCTTTATCTAGGGTTGATAAAAAGGAGGTTTTGTAATAAGCTTGTAAGAACAAGATTTATAATAATGGAACTCTAATCTAGTGTTGATTAGAAGAAACTGGATGTAGCTTCAATTGTGAGGTGAACCAGTATAAAATTGCTTGTGTGTTATTTCTCTATCTTTATTACTTTTATTGTTCATTGATTCTTTGATTCATATTCATTGTTCAACAAGTTCTGTTTTAAGCAAATTGATTTCAAGGGGCTGAGCTATTTGATTGAGTTAAAAGATTTCTTAGTTTTGAAAGTGATAAAGATCCTGGAACTCTGATTTGAATTAATTTTAAAATACCAAGGTTTTAACCAATTCACCCCCCCTCTTGTTTATTGTGAGTATTCCCTTTATTTTCAAATTCGTCTAGTGTTGCAGGCGATTTTTTGCAAAGGTTGTCCAAGAAAGGTCCCGACTTTAAGCCCATGATCATTGACATTAGGGCTACATTCGGACTCAGGTCCCTAATTCAAACCGAGACTAAGGAGAATCTCTCCATGAATCTACAAAGAGATTTGCTTTCTTCCTGTTGAATATTAGCTAGAGCTACCATAGTAAGGTGGTGTGGTTTACTCGTCGCATATTGCGCTCTAATTTTCGCATGAGTGTCCCAGAGGAGTCTATTGAGTTTTTTGGTAGGCAAGTGTACCAGTGGAGTGTTGCAACTTTCAATGAGGTAGGGAACACTCAGCACATAAGAGCATCTTCATTGGTGAATAAATCATCTGCATTACAAATGCGTTACAAATGTCATAATGGTCCGTATTCAGCGTCTTTCATCCAGGTTCTAACTGTACTTCCATGATTCCATCGATGAATCAGTGCATTCAGTTCTTCGTGTTTGCTATTTTGTAGATCGATTGTGTAATCGACGATGTTCCTTTTCTCCATGTTCTATTAGCACCATCGGTTTCACCTTGATTGTGATGCATAGTGGCTGTAGAGGCCAAGTGTGTTTGATGATCATGCTGAAGCTTATGATATTACTCTCTAAGTTCGACATTTTCTTTTTAGAGGTTTCCCATCTCTTGGATGTTCTTCTGTTTAAGTGTATCCATATCCCTTTGCAGAGCAACGATTAGAGTATGAACGTCAGGCACCTGGCGCGCGAGGTCCAACATGGTTGTGGGACGCTCGTTTCCGAGGGTCCCCATGACATGCTTTCCAAGTATGGCAAACCCCTGCTCCTGTGGTGGTTTTTTTACTGGATTGTTGGTGTTCTGTCACCGTTTGCGATCATTGATAGTGGTCGAAGGAGAAGTTTCCCTTACTCCATAGTGAACATCAAATGTTCTTACCGGGTTTGTAGAACCTTCTCACGGTGCTGATCCTCTGTGAGCTCCTCCACGAATGATGGTAGAAGTTCGTGCAAAGGCACTCTGACTCTCAAGTTAGAAGCACAGAGGTGAATTGGTAGATAAGTATATAGGTTACAAATGAGAGTGAAAACTTGAGCTTTGATCCTCTTCCTTTTATAGAGAAGAAATTGGATATACAAATATCAATTTCCCTTAATGATAAAGGTAAAGATATAATCTTTATCTTATCTTTCCATGAATGATAATGATAGTATATATCTTCTAAATTTAGAGATTATTTGTTACCTTTTATCTGATATTTTTACCTCTTTCCTTATTTAAAACCTTGTTACTCTTTAGGTTATGGATTATGTCTAATGTCAGATTATACCTCTCCAAATCTGAGTGATAAACTATTGAGATCGAGTAAAGACTTATAGTTAGGACTAATAATTGTAAATTGTCTTTTTAAAGTTTCAATTAATGTATCATTTTTAAGTCTCGTCAATTCTCTTATTTAATTTTGTGAAAATGACTAAAGGCTTGAATCATCATCACCACCTTTGTTTTTTCTTACTATTCTCCTACTAATGTTTTCATTTGTTCAACGTTTCTTATTTTGTCTAAAATTTCTATTCTCTCATTCTATATATTTAGAATAAAAGAATCTTGCTCGCTCAATATGTTTTTGTTGACTTCGGGAATGGTATATTTAAATTGAGCATTTTACGGATCAATGTGGTAGAAGTTTTGTTCTTTCTCTTTTTTCAGTTAGTGTTCTACGTACGCTCAAGTTTATGGTTGTTTTGAAACTGCTCCAGGAGGTGCTTTCTTATATATTTGCTGGTATTTTCATGGTGATAGCTAACGAGGTTGTTACACTTACGCCAGCAATGTCATAAGTTTTTCACCTATATTCTTTTTTTTTTTCTTTTACAATTACAGTACTATATTATAATTATTAATAACAAATATATTCTTAACCTTTTCCTTTTAAGAAACAAAAAGTTACTAATTTAACTTTATTTTGTATCTCCAACTTATGATATTTTTTTTGTTCCATAAGACATAATCGGAGTCTACTATTATTACAACTTTACTTCTTATTCACTAATTTTACTTTTATTGTATGTATATATATATATATATATATATATGTATATATTTAATTCACTTTAACACAATTTATATATTTACAAATATCCTCCTTTGTTTATACATGTTGCTTATATAGTTTATTAATGGTTACAAATAAATTATGATAGAAAATATTTAATTTGTAAAATAAAATGAGTAATGATTATATTTAATAAAGTTAAATTTCTCATATTAATGATATTATTATATTATACAACTTTTTAAAATTTGTTAAGAGTTAGCAACTCTGTACTGAGAGGAAGCATTCACTGTGATGCCAAGCACCAAGAATATATATATATATATATATATATATATATATATATATATAATCATATTAATCATTATATTTTGGTTTTGAAATATGTTATTACCTTACAATAAAGAATTGAATTCGTTACATTTATAGTAATTATTAAACATTTTATAATAATAAAAAAATAGAGTCATGTTACTTTCATAAGGGTCAAATTAAATTTTATAATTTTTTATCCTTAATAATAATAATAATATGACGATGATTATGATTTTATTTTTTACACATGATTATGATTTTGTATTCCTATAAATTTAGAACTTAAAGAAAAATATAATTAATCATTATCCCCATTTTTAATATAATTGAATTTAATATACTAATAAATATTTTAAAATATGATGATTTTATTTATTTATATATATATATATATTCTAAAAAGATAAAATAAATTACACACTAATAAAATAAAGTAATTTTATGTCATCATCCAATAAAAAATTAACATTTTTTTTATGAATTACATAATCAAGTAGGCTTAAAAGCCTCTAGGGAAACAAATATGACATTCATCAGCTCGAATAGCTAACATTAATACTACACTCTGGAGGCACCTCAAAAACTTGAAAAGTATTGAAAGCAGTCATGGCTTGCTTTGCCAAAACTTCTGCTACTTGATTCCTTCACGGAAAATATGATTCCATGTGACATTCTCAGTGTTGTTAAAATCGCGAGTCAGATCGTAAAATCGTATGATTTTACGATCCTCGCGGCATAGGGCGATCTGGATCGGGGCTAAGATCGCTGGCGAGTGAAATCGCAGTGGGATCGCGAGGTTGATCATGGGATCGTGGGATCTTCGATCCCCAACTATCCAACTTGAGCTCTAGAAATTAAAAACCCTAAGTTTTGAGATTTTTTGCGAAAGGAAAAAGGAAGCAGAAGCAGAGCGGGAGGAGAAAACACTAAACTCGAAAATGCTACCTGCTGTGCTGTGAGCTCCGCTTCTGCCCGGCGACCTCAGCTGCTGCCACGATCTTCCCTCTGTTGCGCGACGCCGCGACCTCTCCCTGCTGGCGGAGAAGAAGATTAGCTGTCGGGAGGAGCTGTCGGAGAAGTACTTGGTGACAGCCATGAAGAGGAAGAAGAATATATGCCAAGAAGAATATTTACAGTCTAAGAGAAGGAGAAAAGAATATCGTGAGGTGAAACGGCACAGCAGATTCTAAGAGAAGGAGAAAAGAATAAGATATGCTACGTTTTACTTGGGCCTAATTTTCTTTTTGTATCCACTTTTTTTCTTTCTGCAGTTTCATATTATATTTTTGAAATGGGCTTTGAGTTTCACTTTAGGTAGTTGCTATTTACAGTCTTTCCGTACCCACTTTTTTCTTTCTGCAGTTTCATAGTAGGATCTCGATCCGATTTTACGATCCTCGATTTACGATCTTTCATCCCCCCTCACGATCCTAGGTAAAATCTCGATTTTAACAACCTTGGACATTCCTTTGATGCGCATGAACCGCATGGATCTCTTTGACAAGGTTAAAGCAAGGATGCAATCTGCAACACCCTCTTGACACCAAGCTGATAGCAGATTTTGAATCTCAATCCACTCTTATATATTCTCCTAAATCCTTCTGGATAACTTCATGAACTGCCCATGTCTGCTGCTGGAAAATAATTCTATTCTGCCCCCACCAATTCAGATTTAGGATGATTCTGAAAAGAAGATTCCACTTAGTACGAATAAAGAATTTCCATATCATAAGAACATCATCACAATCCCTAAACAGATGAAAAAGGGATTCTTCATGGCTATCACACGGTACACACCTATCATTATTATCCATACCCAACCTCATCCTCTTTTCATTTGTTAAAACCTTCTCCCGGAAAAGTTCCCATAGAAACCTTCTAGTCCTTTCAGGGCCCTTCCATTTATGTAGACATTTGAAAATACCTTGATGAGGAGACAAAGATAACTTTGCCACGGCGTCATATGCAGTTTGCATGGAAAATTTTCCACACTGGACTTGCTCCAAGCCAGACTATCCTCGGGTTCTCTCGAAGGTGGCACCATATTCACAATCTGCTGAACAATATTATTAGGGATCGAGGTACCCCGTCAAATTCTCCAACCTTCAGTTCCTGTTACTGTCACAAAAGGAAGCCACCCTTTGATTCAAATCCACGTCAGACAAAACAACAGTTGATTTATCCATGAGCCTACCACCTCCGTCCTCCATGTACCCAATAATCCTTCCAAAAATTAACGGATCTCCCATCTCTCCCTCTCCGAAGTTGGTTCCTGATTTCTGCCTATTCACCATGGGAAAAGCTTCAGATCCACAACCATATTTATTATGAATAATGATTGCCCAAATTGGAGGACTTTCCCCACAAAACCTCCAGCTAGCTCTCATCATGCTAGCTTTATTGGCATCTTTGGTTTTTCTCAACCCCAAACCTCAATCAATTTTGTTATTGCAAATAGTGTCCCTTTTCCTACCATTATCCCCATCACCCCAAATAAAACTACGACGAACTTTATCTATATCTTCACAAATAGATTTGGGAAGTAACGCAGATTGCATCACATAGACTCAGAGAGCTTGTAAAACAGATTTTGTTAGTTACTCTACCTGCAAAGGATATAGTTTTTGCTTTCCATGTGCTAAGACGGTGATGAACTTTGTCCGTATAAATTGGAAAGTGATCCTATAGGCCCTTTTATGAAAAGTATGAACCCCCGTATACTTCCCCAAATCCTCAGTCCTCTGGATTCCCATTTCGTGACTAAGTTGATTCGTTTGAGCAATCTCCACATTTTTTTAAAATAAAATCCGAGACTTTTCAAGACTAATTTTTTGTCCAAATTAAATAACAACAAAAATGATTCAGAATATTCAAAAATCGATAGGTTTGTTTACACTCATAATATTTATTTTTAAAATCATATTAAAAATGATTTATTATTGTTGAGAGTTTGAATTTTTTTATACTAACAATGCACAACCATTAAATTTTTAAAAAATACATAAAATAAAAAGTATACAACTTTAACAAATCCATGCAGAGCACATATATAAAATCTAGTTTATATAATAATAATAATAATAATAATAATAATAATAATAATATATTAACTCTTTAGTTGGCTTATTGTTAACTCTTTGAAGTGACACATACAAGTATAATACAAGGAGAATAGCACAACAATAGGGATGGGTTTACGGATCGACCTATTAAGCCTATGGACCTTTGGGATAATGAGCCTTTTTTATAAAAAAATCTGCATAACTATATGAAGTTTTTGAGTCCAGCCTATTAAGCATGCCGAACTAGTGGACTTTATCAGTGGATTTGAGGACTACCCGCATAATCCGCTTAAGTCCATTGTGCAAATATTATTAACTTGTTATGTTAAAATTTTGATATTTAATTTAGGTGGTTATTATTAATTTGTTATTATAAAACTATTGGTATATTTTAGTGTGATAGATTTTAACTTAAAAATTAAAAAATCAATTTTTTCTTCTAATCAATATTAATCATCAATATACTATATATTTTAAACCGTAATCAACTCATTCTATTTTTGACATGTGGCTTCTCCTGGTGCAATTTCTTTCTTTTTAAAATTATAACTGACTCAAAAGATAATCACACTTACGTTCAAATCGTAATTGACTCATTCTCATCCTTTTATTTTTTAAAAACTTGGTTTCATTTGTAATGCCCACTCACAATCTCAATGACCCGCAACATATTGACAATTATGGAGTCTCTCACCACTCTCAAATCTTTTCTTCTCCAACAATGGGTATGTCATTCTTTTCCTATACTCATTGTTGCAATTTATTTTCCATACTTTATTCTCTGTTCTCATATCATTTGTGTTTGTTCATTTTCTATTTCACATATTTTTCTATTTTTTGGGATTCAAATTGCTTTCAATATAAGCTTTATTGATGGACTGTGAGTTATGATGCTTTTTTCTACTTGATCAAGTGTGATGATGTGATACTTTTTATGGAAGTTTTTCTCAATATTTCATTTGAGTCATGGATGATTGGGGGGAGAGCATTAACATGCAAGTACATATCTATTGTTTTGCACTTTAATCCTATACTAGATTGGACATAGAGTATTAATTCAGCCCCATTAAAGGCAAAAGTAACAAGTTGGATAGGTATTAGGCTAGGGTAGCTAGTCGAGAACCCTTTGAACCCATGCGAGGTAATAATTGCAATCACTAGCAATCATGAGATTATGCCACTTAATCCTGTTTAGAGGATGAATTACCTATATGGTAATCAGTACACACAAGCCCAAGATCATTGAATAAAAGGGGTAGGACCCCCAGGTAACTATTGTTCATTGAACACACATTTATGATCTATATTTACTACTTTAAGCCAAATCCTTACTTGAGCGCCAAAGTTCCTTTTGCAGGTACAACTCCATTTGGATCACATCACTCAGACAAAGTGAAGAAAGAGGTCTGAAAAGGACCCTTCGACACAAGGAGTAGTACTCGATCATATTGTGACAGGGACAATTTTTGCGCCCACCATGGGGTCATGTAATATAGTCCCTAACCCCAAGAATTATGGCAATTACATGAACTGGAACAAACACGATAACAACTGAACAACCACGGAATCAACATGATGAAAAAGTGCATATGGAGGACCAGTCTGACTTAACCTCTATGGTAAAGAGACTGCGGGTGCAGGTGTCGAATATGCATCGGCACCACGCCAAAGAAGTCATGGCCCCTCAACAAGAGAATGCACAACTACGAGAAGGTAACTAGTCTTGGAGACCTGAAAATGAAACACCCATTGGGGCAGAGGCAGAGTCAACAACTTTGAGATACCAAAGGCCACCAATGTTAGTGCTCAGCAGAATAGACACCCAATCTATAAATACGTTGGGGAGGCAGTTGTTGCAATTCAATAACATTTTCGTCCATGGCATCACAGAGGCTACCCTCTCTTCCAACTAGAAGAGTTTGACTATTGAAAAGTATGACAGTACAAGTGACCCTAATGAGCACCTGGATTTACATCACTCAAGTCGCCCTGTATACTACTGACAACGTTGTTTTATGTTGGGTCTTCCTCATATCCTTGAAAGGTCAAGCCCTGCACCTATTCACCCAATTGCCCCCTAATACCATAGACTCTTTCAATACACTAACAACATGGATCAAAACCCAATTCGCAACTAGCCAGTCTCATCATCTAACGTTATACGATATGAGAAGAAAGAATCACTTCGGACATTCATGGAACATTTCGAAAAGATAGCTTTGAGTATCTGAAACCTAGACCCAGCAGTTGTTGTGCACCACTTGATGATCGCACCAAGGTCGAGACCCTTTATGAAAAGCCTATGTAAGAAACCTGCTTTTGACATAGACGAGTTGCAGTGCTGGGCAGCCAAGTACATGCAGATGGAGGAATTGACTGAATACAGGAACCAAGTTCAAGTTGAGGCTACATCAACCAGCAAGGAGATCGACAAGCCTAAATTTAACAAGACTAGGGTGGAGGATCGAAGGAATCGACCGCCCCAAGAACCTCGATACACCCATTATACCCCCAGCGCAAGCAGATCTAATATCTTCGATCAAGCTCTACCTACCAAAATCCTAGCCATGCCAAAAAGAGCTAACATCCCCCAAGGCCGATTTCTCCCAACGTTGCAGGTATCGCCACAATCGAGGACATTCAATCAAAGAGTACAATGTTCTAAAGGACAAAATAGAAGACCTCATCAAGTTGTGACACCTGAAGGATTTTGTCCACAAGCCTTAATCATATTGGGCTCATGATAAATGTCAAATATACCAGATTTTCATATGCATTTTGTGACTTTTATTTGGCATTTTAGTTAACTTTAGGCCTTGTTTTGAATCAATTTAGGTTTAAATTCAATTTTCACTCTGTCTTTGGTAGAATTTTATGTTTTACTTACCTTTTCAATGAATTTTTTTATTTTTTTCAGCAAAATCAGCAGAAAGTTCTAGAAGAAGAAATTGTTGAAATTGAAGATAAAAGCTAAGAAAAACAAGAACAGGATATTTTTCAAGGATAAATCAGCTGAAGAAGAAGATAATTACTTGAATTAATTAGAGATACTATTTGTTTGTAATTTCTTATGATTATCTCCTTAATTAAACCTAGCTACAATTCTATAAATAGGAGGGGCTATGCATTCATTGTAACGTGTCGAAGTGTCGAACAGTTCTTAGAATATATTTTAGACTTCCACCTACTAGATGCCTCCATTATTCCATTAGACACTCTAGGTTTCATTGTATTATTTTTATGAGTGCAATTCCTTCCACCTAGGAGAGGAAAGTATCTTGTTTCGCTTTCATTCTATCAATTTAATAATTCATCTTGAGTTCTTTATTTGTTTCCATACTTAGTGCTTTTATTTGATTAACCATCTTATAAATGAATTCAAGAATTGACTTGCGCTTTGGCAAGCCTTGTTGAAACCGGAACATGAATCAAGTATTTAATTAAGATTATCTCTAGGGATAGAATAATCTTGGTTAAGCCTCACTAATTCTTGACCATTAATGTTGATTGCTTGTGTCGGTATGTCCAAGGTATTAAGTATCGAGCAAGTAGTTTAGAATCTGTGACCATGCGAGGGTTGGGGTAGAATATATTAGTGAATTGAGGATGAGTAAAGAATTATGAAATTACAATAAATCAAGCGAATTCCAAGTCCAAACCTAGACATTCATTCATCAAGATTGACGTCACCATCCAAGTTTAGTATTTCTATCTTTACTTAATTATATTTTATTGTCATTTAATTTTTATTGCAATTTTTTATGTTATTTATTTTGCAACAATCGCAAAACAAAAATACAAAAACCTAGTTCTTAGTTAAATAATTACGTGAAATCTCTCCTTTATTCCTTTGGAAGACAATCTGAACAATAGTTCAATTACTAAATCATGATTGGGTTACACTTGGCCTATAAGTTGAATTTAATGTGAAATAAAACCCTAACACCTCACAATAATTGTAGGCAAGAACAAGACAAAGAAAGAGATAGGGATCGCAGTCACCACTCTCAGACTGAGAGACAAAGGAGCCGAAGCCGATCTAGGGAGAAGGAGAAAATCCCTTGATCAATTGAGACATGTCCTCAACACTATTATAGGAGGATTCATCGGAGGAGGGGCAACGGCCTCGACCCGAAAAAGGAACCTGTAATAGGTTCAGTCAGTAATATAATTTCCCCACACAAAGTTTCGAGCATGCCGCCTATCACCTTTACTTCGGCTGACTTCAAAGTAATAGACTTGGTTCAGGATGATTTGGTTGTGATAAGCATAGAAATCACCAACTGCATAGTGAGAAAGACACTTGTAGACCAAGGGAGTTCGGTAGACATCCTATTTTGGAACACTTTTGAGCAGTTAGGTATACCAGACTTAGAGCTCCTTCCCCATGATGACCCATTATTCGACTTCACCAGAGAAAGAGTTGGAACCAAGAGGTGTATATAATTGTACACTAAGTTTGGTCATGAGTGACCCCATTAGAAAGGTTTGAAAACCCGATATGTGTAGTGCATGCCCACACCTCCTACAACATACTTCTCGATTGTCTATCTTTAAATGCTTTGGGTGTCATAGTGACCACCCCCCACTTGGCTATGAAGTTCCCCTCAGACACCAGGTCCATCATCACAATCCATGCTGACCAAAGAACAACCAGAGAATGCTATGTTGCAAGTCTCAAGTTGATCCCCTTAATGAAAGATGAGTCGCGTTGAGCCGTGAATTATGTGGAGATTGTGGCAAGAGCCAAAGTGTGATGACTCTGAGGCCTGGCGCGGCTGGCGCGGGGTTTAGCGTGGTCAGCTCCAGGGTTCTCCAATAGAAAACCAAGTCTGTGATGTGGCGCGGATAGCGCCGCGGTTCTGGAGTGTGGCGCTGGTAGCGCCAAGGTGACGCGGTCAGCGCCACAAGTTCTCTAGAAACCCAGTTTTCTCTGGAAGTTGACGCGGTCAGCGCCGTATGTGGCGCGAGTGGTGCCAAGGTTTTAAGTCAGCGAGAGTAGCGCCGGAAGTGCCCTGGAAAACCATTTTCCTCTGGAATCCAACGCGGTCAGCGCTAGATATGGCGCGGTTGGCGCCACAGGTCCTGGAATGTGTGGCGCGGTTGGCGCCACAGGTCCTGGAATGTGTGGCGCGGTTAGCGCGGGGTATGGTGCGATCCGCACGGGACCTCTGACAGAGTTGGTATAAAAGGAAAAAGTCACGATTTTGAAAGGGAAACCTTGCTTCTTCTTCCTTAGAACGTCCCACCTCCATTGTTGAAGCTCCAAGCTTCATTCCTTCACCAAAGTTCACCAAAACAAGCCCCTTTAAACACCAATCTTGTGGAAAACACCTAGTGAGCCTAAATCCTTCATCTATTCTCCTTGAAAACCCCCAAATTAGAGAATCCCTTTCTCAAGGAAAGTTCTTAGAACTTGAGTTCGGCGAGGAACGGCGACGATTCGTGGGTACCCAAGCCAGGAGGGAGTCGTCCTTGGGCCTTCCTTGTCATTTTTGAGGTAAGAAACTCAAGTTTCACCATTTAATTTGTGAGTTGGGGTTTTGGGTGAATAGTGACCCACTTGTGATAGAGCTAGAATTAGCCTTGGGACCTTTAGAAATATGTGTTTAGAATGTAATGTGGATGAAGGATTAGCTCTCAATTGTTAATTTGGTGGACTTTGATTTTTGGCTCTATGTAATGCATGTTTAGTGGTGTGCTGAGTTGCTTAGCCTTGTTTTGACATGCAAGAGCCTGGGTTGATGGCTTTGATGGCCTTAGAAGGCTATTGGAACAATGCCTTGTGTGTGAAAGAACCGTTTAAGCCATGTGTGAGCCTTTGGTCGGTTTAGAGCTTTGAGCTCCTGACGTTGGCTTGTATCAATGTCTTGCGAAGACACTAGTGTTTTGGCTAGACCAAGCTAGACCATTGAGGGTCTCTGAATGGTATATTTTGATTGGACTCTGACAAACCTTAGGCTAGATGACCTTGTGGTTGGAAAGGATTGTGAGTCCTTTCGTTGAACGGTTGTGAACCGTATTATGCTTTGTGCTTTTGTGGTTATATGGATATTGATATGTGAATGTGTGCCTTGTATAGGGCGTGACACCGCGGGTGTCAGTGGCGTAGGCCACAGAGCAGGGAAAGAACCGCAGAGCTCGGCTTTGCCAGGTAAGTTCTTGGTCCCTTGGGGATGTTTCCCACTTACTTGTGCTTCACCATACTCCGAGGGAGTAGTGGTTACATTCATGATACATGCATTATTGGTTGTTGCATACTCATGATGATATATGCTTGTATCTGTGCTTGAGATATGTATGATACCTGTTGTTAGATCTTCTGGCCAGTTAGATAGATATGGACCTCCCTAGGAGACAATTTCCTCCTAGTCGGTTTGCTCATGGGTGATGATGATCCCGGGGTGATGATGATTCCCTAAGACCAAGAGATAGGTTTGTCCCGTTGCGGTTGATTGCCTATTCTCGGAGGTACCATATACGTGCGTCCATGCGTAAGGGATAGCTCCCGATGGGATGGCACGGGTGTGAATTCCGGTTTCACACTGAGGTTCAGTGTTGATTGGATCCACCTTACATTAGAGCTAGATGACTTGCTTGTATTATTGTGAGGGCCGGGAGGCCAGTGTATTGTGAAACCTTGATGACGTGTGTCATGATGAGTGAGCCAGGGTGGAGGAGATGCCTCCAAGGACCCTGAGCTTAATGAGGAAAAAATTGATTTTATCATTGAATTGACAAACTATTGGTTACAAAGTTATGCCATTTGGATTGAAAAATGCTACAGCTACTTATCAACGACAAATGGATAAGTTGTTCGGCACACAATTAGGGGGAACTTGGAAATATGTGTGGATGACATGGTCGTCAAGTTTGATGACTTATCAGCGCACATCAAGGATTTGGAGGAGGTGTTTGGACAACTTTAGAAACACAACATGAGGCTACACCCCGAAAAATGTGTCTACATGGTAGAAGGGGGGAAGTTCTTGGGCTTTATGTAGACACAAAGAGGAATACATGCAAAGCCCGATAAATGTCTAGCCATCATAGAGATGAGAAGTCCTAGGAATGCGAAAAAAGCACAAAGGTTGGCTGGTAGAATAGCCTCCTTGCTGGGTTCTTGCCAAGAATCATTGAGAAGGCCAAAGCGATAATGGATCTTCTTAAAAAGACAAAGAACTTTGAATGGAATGATGAGTGTGAAGAAACCTTTTAGATGTTAAAGGTTACACTTGCAACCCCTTTGGTGCTTTTAGATTAAGAAGCATGCAAGTGATACAACACAAGCACAGAGCAAAGGAGAGAACGACGAGGGAGATGGCATGCGTTTATTGCGTCAAACCACGATGAGTGAGGACCCCAAGCTTCGATGATGTCGATGAAGAAGATGGCCCCAAGCTTCGATGATGCCGGCGACACAGATGGCCCCAAGCTTTGATGACGCCGACAACGGAGATGGCACTAAGCTGCGATGAGTCGTGAGTGTGATGAGATAAGTGGTGATAAGGCGCAAATGAACGAACCAAAGCTGAAGGACCTGAAGATTTTGAAGTTTTTTTTTCTAGGGCACCAAAACAACGCCGTTTTGCGTGTCTGTACTTTTTTTTCATCAACCCGGTTGGGTTCCCGATTTTCCCAAAAACTGCCCGATTTTATCCGGGCCAGGCCGAGCCAACTGCATGGCTGGTTCGTTAGGCAACTCGGACCGATCGAACCGATTTCAATAACACTGGTTCGAAGACCCCAAGTGCATTTCTAACAAAATCAATAAATTGATATTTTTCCATAATAAAAAATTATGTCAAGTTGGTCCAACAGAGCAACGAAATGATCACATCGCCACAAACCGTCGAGTACGCAGACCCAGAACTAATGAAAGGAGTGATTGTGCAAAGTTAATTCTAGTCCCATTGCCTACTCTTCCCCCACAAAAGAAAGATAAATTTCAAACAATCTTATACAACTGTGTTTCATTTGTTTCAGTAAAGTACTAGTAACTTATCTTTCTTAAATGAGGCCACGTGGGTTATTTTATTAATTTATTCTTAACACTCAAAGTAAAATATCTATCTATTTCATCTAATAAAGTGAATGGACAACAATGTTGGAACCATAGCTACGAAAAACCACTCTACTAATATTCTAGGAAATCACTTTCCCTAGCCAATAATAAGCCAAACATTCAAGGACCAGAAAAGATTTTAAAATGAAAGATTAATATTGCTGATAAAGAAAAATGCTACTTACAATTTCAATTGAAATTCTTGAAACACGAAAAATGGACAATTAGATTGGATTTAATGTTGATACCTTTCTCATTAACTTCTACATAGTAATGGAGCAAAAAAAAAAAAGAGGGACATGTTATGCTTTGTTCCCCCTCGAACATTGAGGAGTCACATATTGCCCAGTTCTCATTTCCAAGCGCAAGAAGCAACCAAATCTCTATTCATGAAACCCAGATAAAGAGCTTCATCTCTTTCTTCAAGTCTATATCTATAATTGTAGTTCTCAAGCAATTTCTTTATGATACCATTCACCAATGAACTCAAAGGGTAAGGAATGAAACTGGCCATTGCAAATCTTGACCTCCACTTGCCAAGCACCTCGTGTTGTTCCACCCTCTCAACCCCTTCACAAGCCATGATGTTAACCAAGTCTCTTGCCAAACAATGCTGCTTAACATTGATTCTCTCTTTATGCTCTCTAGGAAGAGTCACATCTATTGAGTCAAACATTGTTGTGTAATAGTTCAGAGTTTCAAGGAAACGCGAAAAGAATGCAGCAGTGTTCGTGTTAGATTATTGCTCAACAAGTGTCACCACCTTTGGTGATAGGCTCCTAACCAACCTCAACAGCCTATCCCTGTGATTCTGAGTACTCACACTTTCATCAGGCATGTAATGTAATATGAATGCAAAATTTACAGCCAGAGCTTCCCTTGGTCTAACTCCAAGGTTATGTAGTTGACCATCATAACCTGAGATAGCTGCAACATGAAATTCAAATGGCACCTTAAAATGCTCAGCAAGCTTTGATAACCTCTTTCCCATTATGTGTAGTCCATGGTTGCGAGCATAAGCCGATGTTGAATCATCAATACCTGTAATCCAGATGTGGGGTGGCCCTCCAGGTCTAGCTGCAAAAGCCTGAATTAAAGTTATCCACTGGCTTCCTTGACCAATTTGGAAATTAATTATGTGAACTCTATCTTCATCTTTCCTGGCTTCTGCAATGGCTCCATTTGCAAACATATACCCAAACTTGAAGTAGGGGCAAACCTCATATAGTATGTGCATGTAGGAGAGAAGTTTAGTACTTTTTGGTTCTTTGCATATTAAAGATTTGTATATTGAACTCCCAGAGGCGTCCAATCGGGCAACAAGTCCTTCCAACATGTATGCACCCAATCGTTGAATCGGATCGCTAGAAACTGACACCACCTGCCTTAATTCATCCATCAGCCACTGTGCCATTAGCAAATCATTGTCTAAAATGGATTTGGCACATGCAATAAGGATGAGCTTTACGATTTTACTAGAAATTGCCACCATTGTTTGTCTCCAACTGTCTATCTCAAGTGGAACAAAGTTGTTTCCATTGTTGATGGCACTGTCATAACTATCAAGATTATCAGAGTCAGGGCCAAGCATTACACTTTCCAACTCTCTGAGCTTGTGCTTGAAGCTGCTTAAATCATCAGTTATGCAGGAGCCACTCATAGGATAGCAATAGGTATTCTCAAAGGAATGATACTGGTCAGGTAGATATGACTGAGAGTCTTGCTGCGATATAGGGCTACCGTTGGGTGAGAAACTAACAGTTGAAGGGGAGTTGTAAAGAGTTACAGAAGATGACTCCAAAGTGTAGTAAAGTTTTAAAGAACTTGGAGTTGAAAAGTGAGCTCCATGGCCTCCATCATGGTAGTATAGCTATTGATTTCGAGTTTGATACTGCGGCAAGCAGTATGCTTCAATTTGTTGTAATGGTTGATAGTACATACTTGAACTTCTATGTTGCTCTAATGCCTGCATTATAGAATTGACTTGGTCTCAGCTGTGTTATAGTAGTTCAAGTGATCTCTTCTAGCAGATTATATGTAGAAGCATAACAATGGACAATAGTGGCCTAGAGAAAGCTGCTAATTGATACTCATGGCCACAAAGATATAGTCATGAGTTGTCAAGGTTCTCTCTTCTAGGAGGTTATAAACCACATATTTGACATAATCTGTTGTCTGTGTGGAAAAATCACAACTTCATCAGTGTTATCATATCATCAACTTTCAACTTGCTTCCAATGAATTGAAGAGATAGAAACAATGTTATCAAAATCAATTCGGTGATTGACCCGGTCGAGGTAGTGGGTCAGTGAATCAATGAATCAGTGGCCCAACCGGTGGGTCAGTAATTGATCCGGTTTGACCCGATCTATATTAAAAATTCAAATTATATATAAGTATATAAATATAACTAACATTATTTGATTAAAAAAAATTCATTCATACTTTAAAATCCAAAATAACAATTGAAATATTAAAGTTGATACCACAAGTCCACAAATATTAATAAGTTTTGAAATGAAACACACATATTAAAGTTGATACCACAAAACCACAAATATTAATAAGTCTTGAAATGAAAACACAAATAGCATCAAGCCATCAACATGACAACATCCATAATTTATATCCAAGGAGCCAATATTGGGCCAAGTTCAGGTAACCCTTCTTCATCAAAAGAATGAGGCTCTTCACCAATATTGTTTTCATTTGGATTAACATTTTCCATGGTGTTGTCGGGTAGTTGTGGCACTGGCACATCATCATCCTCCTCATCTTCATCCAGATTTAATTTATCTATGGCAACATCGTTATAGATTCAAATTAGCAATTAACATAAGTACGTAAGATAAGTGTTACCTAATAAATACTAATGTTATTAAGAAACAATATCAATATCATCTGATGTTGATTGGATGGACATATCTGCAAGATCATTACGTAAAGCCTTCACCTCTTCACGAGTTAAGAATGGTGGTGACTCCTTCAACACCCAATTAGAATGGTCATTAAGGACTTCCAAATTGATTGGGCCATAATTTTGTTGCCTTAGTCGATTCCTAAATAAATTTATCAAAATGCTCATATATCAACAATATAAAAATCAACCAAAATAGGTAAACAATCAAAGCATAATCAATATAATGATACCTTTGTTGTAACCTCAAGTAATAACGAACATAAACAAGGTCATTAAGCTTTTGATGCTCTAGCCTATTCCTTTTTTTTTAATGGATGTGCTCAAATACACTCCAATTTCTTTCACAACCCAAAGCGCTACAAGTTTGGCTTAAAACACGAATAACCAATTTTTGCAATTCTGAAGCACTACATCCATAACAATCCCACCATTGATCTAGAATAAAACATACAAATAAATAAATCAAATATATATAATGAATATATTCAGGAAGCTAAAATAAATCACAAATCAATAATGTTATCAAAGTATGAAACACTAAATTTACCTGGCATGACTGTATTTCGTTTACGTATTGCAGCTCGTCTTGCAAAATCTCCTTCATAATTTTTATATATTCTCATGTCTTCATTTAACTTATTTTGAAACTTAAGATCTCCATGTGTATACCTATCAATGAGTTCCAAAATGCCAGATTGTGTGTTCCTATGTTTCTCAAATTCTTTAGCATTGAATCTACAAGCTGGATTTAACCAATAACCAGCTGCATGTAGATCTTTACGAAGTTGTGAATCTCAATGCCTATCAAGGACCTCCAAATAAGGCTCCACTTTCCTCTTATTTCTCTTAAACCTCCTAACCATCTCCTCTCTGACCTTTACGTAGCCTGGTAAAGAAAACCCATAGTAGGTTTATCTTCATTGTCAACAATATGTAACACACAAACTAATGACTCTGTAAGCATCACAATATCAGCACACTCTTTCCAAAAACCAGAGTCCAAGATTTGTTCCACAAATCTTTTAGCCTTTGAGTCTTTGGCATAAGTTGAGGTTGTCCAGTCCCTAGATGTCACCATAGCCCTTAAAGCATCCTTTTGGGGCCAATATGCTTTGCAAGGCAATGAAATTAGTTACAAACCGAGTTGGAGCTGGACGGAGAATATCTCTTCCACCTGTATGTTGTCTTATCAAGAATAATGCATAACAATGATTATATATGTACTTAGTAATTTTGGAGGCATGTGAAACAATCTCACTTACTTCCTCAAATTTACCAAAGTCTTGCAACATCAAATTGATGCAGTGAGCAACACAACGAGACCAATATAATTTAGGAAACTCTTTTTCTAATAACCTACCAACAGCAACATAATTTGCAGCATTATCGGTCACAATGTGAACAACATTTTCTGCTCCAACATATAGCACCATCTCCTTGAAAAGCTTAAACAACATTTCAGCAATTTTAGAAGCATAGGAAGCATCAACTGACCTAAAGAAAACAGTCCCTTTAGGACAATAAACAAGAAAATTAATGAGAGTTCTCCTAGAACGGTTAATCCATCCATCAACCATCAAAGTACATCCAGTTTTCTTCCAAATTCTTTGTAACTATCAACAAGCTTTTTCACTTCATTAACCCACATATTTAACAAAGGGCCACAAATTCTATAAAAATTTGGGCCTTTATACCCTGGACTCATGCTACTAATAGCATCAATCATAGGTTGATAATATGTCGAGTTAACTGCATTAAATGGAACTGAAGCATCAATCATCCATTTTGCAATGGCTTTGTCACACTTTTCTACAATTTGGTTATTTTGCAAGACACTCTTCAAGCTAAGTTGAGATCCAGGAGTTGTTCGAGGAATGAAATAATCATTTACATGATGAGTGTTCTTCTCTTTGTGAGACTTGGAAGAAGCTAATTTTGGAGTTCCACATTTCACAGGGTCTTCATCCATTTCAAATGATCACTTTCTTTTGATTGTTCCTGCACTTTTCTTTTCTTGTTTGTTTCAATATGTTCAAGTAATTGCTTCATTTGATGTTGGACATCAGCAGGAACCTTCTTGCAAGCCTCTATTTAGCCCTTTTGTCCAGCCAAGTGAGCCTTAAACCTATTAATACCACCTCCCTTAACTCGTTTATCACAATAAACACACATTATTATCAATTTTGAACCACCCTCATGAATTTGTTTACAATGTCCCCAAGCTGGATCAATTTTCTCTCTAACATTTTGAGAAGTATTTGGAGTATATGCTTCTTGAGATGATGGGACTTCAGTCTCTTCCATCTTGAAGTCTAAATGCAAAAACATCAAATGACAATTAAGTAATGAACCAATTAACTCAAATAAGAATATAAACTATAAAGTATAAACTCCTGCTCAATTGACCATACATGAGAAAACATCAAAAGTCAAAACTAAAACAAACTTGATAAGTAATCAAAAGGAAGGTAAAAATAAAAATACAACTTTGAGGCAATTCCTAAGGAGTTAGGATCTTTAGTGCGTTTTTATAATCAGAATTGAAGTTCCACACTAACAAGTAACAAGCCAAGATTCAGTTATATAATATTTTTTAACATGGTATATTTTTACAACAATGAATCCATTTGTTTTCAAAGTTCAAATCAAATTAAGCAGTGAGTAGTACTCACTGAGTAAACAAATCTGCCTAAAGTTATCATCCTTTTTTTTCTAGAAAAAAGCACATTATATATGAGTACAATAAAATTGAATAACATTAAACAATGTAAAATTACAAACATATGAGCAAAGACACTCATTCCATCAAACATAGCCTCCCAAGTTCGAACTATGGTAAGTAAATTGCACCCAAACATGGCCAATAAGCAGAGCAATTAAAAATGAGGCTACTGTAATTTGAAATTAAACAAAAATACAAGACAAGCAGCCAAGCACGACGACGACAGAGACAAAAGAAAGGAGAATACAAAACCATATTAAGAAGCATACAAGTGATACAACACAAGCACAGAGTAGAGGAGAGAACGACGACGGAGATGGCCTGCGTTTGTTGCGTCAAACCACGATGAGTGAGGACCCCAAGATGACGCCAGTGACGGAGATGCAACCAAGCTGCGATGAGCCGTGAGCGTGAGGAGCTAAGTGAGGATGAGGCGTGAATGAATGAACCAAAGCTGAAGGACCTGAAGATTTTGAAGTTTTTTTTTTCTAGGGCACCAAAACGATGTCGTTTTGCACGTTTGCACTTTTTTTTTTCATCAACCCCGTCCGGGTTCTAAAACCCGGCCGGGTTCCCGATTTTCCCAAAAATCGCTCGGTTTTATCCAGGCCAACTGCATGGCCAATCCGTTAGGCAGCTCGGCCCGATTCCTTCTCTGGTTCCCGGTCCAACCGGTCGGTTCGAACCGGTTTCAATGTAAAATATTTTACACAATCACCTAATCATAATCACCATATATAGTAAATTTGTTGAATAATTTAAAGAGTAATTTCTGATTAAATGATAATATAAACTTATTTTACACATGAATATATTTATTTTTAATTCAAAGTGTTTGGTATACTAGTTAATAAACTAACTAAATAGCTGATAAGTATACAAAGATATAAAAAATATATTTAGTTACTTAAGATAAAAAAAAAAATTCAAATAAGTTAGTCAAGATAAAAAAAGAAAAAAGAAAAAAGTTCGTAGCCTTTAAATTTGTTTATTTTCATAAGTTAGTTAAATTACCTCATAAAAATAAGTTAAAAGGTATTAAAATTAATTTATGTATCAAATAAATTTGTAGTTTTTTTAAAAAAAATAAGTTTTTTTAAAAAAACTTTTTCAATCTAATCTAATTCAAATAATTTCAAATTAACCCAATCTAATTTAAATTATAATGGATCCAAATAATTTGACCAATCAAATTTAAAAACCTGTTAAACTAAACCAAAAATATTTTGATCCAAAATCATTGGTTGCTTTTTAAAAAAAATAATATTAATCTTAATAGATAAAAAAAATAAAAACCAATAGGATAAACTTTTTTTAAAATGATTTAATCTAGAACATGTTTGAAAAATAGTAATCTTGAAAAAGTAATGATAACAATTCCCATCGGAATTCTACTATTAAAAATTAGAAAAATATAAACATATATTTCTTCAACATTCAATAATAATAATAATAATAATAAAATCTTCAACATTTTTTAGTCGAAAATTAACGCACCTAGTATTTTGCTAACACCGCGAAGAGGCAAACGAAGTAAGCAAACCTTTTTTTTTTTTTTTTAATACTAATATAAATAGTTACACAGGTTCTTCTTAAATCTCCCTCTTCTCTCTTTCTGTGTCTCAAACCCAAAGAACACGGAGTTGGCGGCGACCCTTTCTCTCTCGGATTTCGATCATGGCAGCTGTTGCTCCTTCTTCTGACAGTATCCTTTTCTCATCGAAACCCTCTTTTCTTTTTTCGTTTCAGTGGTTCCCGTTACCTAAAGTTTCAATTTTTTTTTCTTCAATCTCTGTGCTATGATAGGTTCCCCATGTGGGGTTTCTTTTTACATCTTGTGTGTAATTCACTGATAATGGTTTCTATGCTTTCAGTTATGCACCATTCGTTGGTTTTGAGATGTTTAGGTCATTACTGAAACATGGTGGTCAATTGCTTTAAAGTAAAAAAAAACCCTCTTTTATTTATATTTCTTCTTTTTGCAAACAACTTATACACACTCTAGAGTATATGCTCTAAAAAGAAGAAAAAAAAAACTAGTAGGAGTATGTTAAGAGTCATAGATTTTCTGAGAGAATTTTACAGTGGTGTATTATAATGTAATTGCTCAAACTTTCTTCTTTTTGCTGTTTATCTTAAGTGTTTTTTTTATAATAAAAAGAATTCTTGTGTTTGTGAATTATGATGCTAGATTAGAGTAAATGGTTTTCCTTTACCATACTAGAAACTGCAGATTTATTGCAGAATTTGACTCTGGACTCTGAGTCCAAAGCCATTGGAGTTGCTGAGCCTGCGAAGAAGGCACTTCACTGCTTTTCATTTCATTGCTTCGTGTCTTTCTTTTTTGTTGGTTAGTGAACTATCTAACACACTAAAGTATTTGGCGTTGTGCTATTTGTGTACAGAATGGACCTGCTTTTTCCAATGGTGCAGCTAAAGGGAGGGCCAAGCCATTCAATCCAAATTCATGCTTTGTTCCAAATGGATACCCTTCTGCGTATTATTATGGAGGTAAGGTAAGCTACCATGGCTTCTGAGGAAAGATATGTTGATGGATTACACAATGGGTGCAAAGATTGTTAGATAAATATTTGAATGGCCTTTATTATTCTTTTCGGGGAAATGACATGCTGTTAAGTGTTTTTTCAGGTTATGATGGGCAAGGTGATTGGAATGCTTATTCCAGATATATGAACCTTGATGGAGGGATGGCTCAAGTAAGAACCATGTTCTCTGGTTTCCAGACCTGTGATGATTGTGTCTTTTTATACTGTCATTGAATATCAATTGTTAATTTGTAGTCTGATGAGGATGTAATTGCATCCTTCTTCCGTCTTTCTAAGAAGTGTCACCTTGTGTCCATTTTTTTGTATTGTTTTTATCCTTCTGTGTTATGATCTGTTTCTTATAATTTTTGTATGATAGAATATAGATTTCAGAAAAAAAGGGCAAGCCTATAACCATCTAATGATGATTTTATTTGTTGGATCTAATGGCAGGGTGTTTATGGGGATAGCTGCCCTTACATGTACCATCAAGGTTATGGTTATACACCATATGGAACATATGCACCACCCAATTCCTCTTCTCCAATGATTCAACAAGATGGCCAGCATTATGGGCTGCAACAGTACCAGTATCCTTGTTCTTATTACAAATCTCCAGCTTCTGCTGATGTGTCATTTACTCCAAACAAAATCAGTGTTCCACAAGGAGAAATATCAACTGCTGTTGATGCTGATCGTGTTGCTTCATCAAATGTTATGAATAAAGGAAACACTGTTAACATGGCCAATAGTGATTTTACTAATAAAAATGGGTTAAATCCATTTTTAACTAGTTCCCAGCACACATCTTTGAATACAAATGATTCTTATCTAGGGACTAGCTTGCCAGCTTATGCTTCTTTGTCAGGATATCAGGGTCCAAGAAGCACTCATGGTACACAGCTGCCAGTCCCTTCAGATGTGTCCTCAGTATCTGATAGACAGTCCAAACATGGAGCCAAGGATGGCTTATCTTCATCAGTGGTGCC
The DNA here is from genome assembly GCA_007407185.1 of Glycine tomentella. NCBI lineage: Eukaryota > Viridiplantae > Streptophyta > Magnoliopsida > Fabales > Fabaceae > Glycine > Glycine tomentella. The sequence goes on along the minus strand of PYAF01005385.1, from coordinate 365,472 downwards.
TGTGAAAGATTTTACATCTCAAAGGAATCAAAGACTTCCTCAGCCACTTCCACAATACGCGGTATGTTGGAATGGTCATCCCTTTTCGTGATTGCAATTTTCCATGCAGGCAAAGTGAACTTGAATTAATTGAGTTCTTTCTTTTTTCTCTCTCACCACTAAAACCTTTAACCTAAGCCTGTATTCTGTATTTTATTAATTGAAAATGCTCTAAAAAATTAATTTTATGTTCATCGATCAACTTGCTATTTATATTGTTTTTGTCATTAGTGTTGCTGTTGTGATACATGTTTTAATTGTTTCTGCATACCAGTGATGCTTTATCATAATCTCGTGTAAATGCTGCATGTCATGCAGAAGATGCAGTAGACCTCTCTATGTTCAATACTGTGGCTTATGCTTGTGGAATCAATTCAAAATTCAAATTAAATATGATTTCTTAATTGCAGAACATGAGTGGTTCCAGACATCCATCTGGACTTGACCTGGTTTCTGGATTCATGAATGGGATGTATCCGAGCAACAGGATGTACAGCCAATATGGAAACACATTTAGGCCTAATTCTCATTTTGGATCTGCTGGGTATGGATCTAGAATGGGCTCTTTCGATAGCAAATTTAATGGCACAGGGTATGGCTGTGGTTTAAAAAAAAGTATGGATGGTTTTAGTGAGCTAAATAAGGGACCCAGAGCTGCCTCTTGTTCTGATAATAAAAATATCAAAAGTGTTGGACCTGTCACATTATTACTCAAAGGACAGAACCTTCCAGTGAAGAGTGATAACAAAGAAGTTCCTCTGGTTCCTGACAAGGAACAGTACAATGGGAAAGATTTTGCTGAGAACTATTCTGATGCCAAGTTTTTTGTCATCAAATCCTATAGTGAGGATGATATTCACAAAAGCATAAAATATAGCGCGTGGGCAAGCACCCCTAACGGCAATAAAAAGCTGGATGCAGCATATCAGGAAGCCAAGGAGAAGCCCGGTGGCTGTCCCATATTTTTGTTATTTTCGGTCAGTGTCATAGGCAGCATTTAATTGGAAAATTCTTAGATTTTCTTGGTTTCTCTAATATGCTGGTTTCTTCTCATTCATTTTTTGCTACAGGTCAATACTAGTGGGCAATTTGTTGGTTTAGCAGAAATGTTGGGTCCTGTTGATTTTGGTAAAACTGTAGATTATTGGCAGCAGGACAGGTGGACTGGTTGCTTTTCTGTGAAGTGGCACGTCATAAAGGATATTCCAAATAGTGTGTTGAGGCACATAACGCTTGAAAACAATGAAAACAAACCTGTAACAAATAGCAGGGATACTCAGGAGGTATTTTCTTAGTGGCTTTTTTCATGATAGCTCATTGAACTCCCCCTACTCTCTTCCAAATGCTTATATATGTCCTTCTGCAGGTTAAGTTTGAGAAGGGTGTTCAAATTGTCAAAATTTTCAAGGAGCATTCAAGCCAAACATGCGTCTTGGATGATTTTGGGTTCTATGAGGCTCGTGAAAAGGCGACTCAGGAGAAAAAGTCCAAGGAACAGCAGTTACCAAAACAGGTAATATAATGTCTTCACATCTTTTAGTGCAAATTCTCACACTTGACATGTATAAATTTTTCAGTGCTGTCTTTTATCATACACGTCAGCTAAATTGAGGATCACACCGTCTATTTATTAAACGTTATATTGATACTTCGTTCAAAACAGGTCAACAAGCCCAGTGATTTCACATTTGGGACAGTTACATTTCCGAAGTCTCTTGATGCAACCTTGATGAATGAATCTGCTACTGCAAATGCAGCAGAGGGAAGAATGAATGCGGAAGGGCTGGTAGAAGGGAATGGATCGACTGCAACACTTGAAGATTCTTCCAAGAGCTGTTAAACCAATGATAGTCATTTGCTGATTTTTGTTTTTGTTTGTTTATTACCTTTTGCTTTAGTCAGGTAGTGAGTGGTGGTGTTTTTTGAGTTTCAAATTATGTTTTTTGAGTTTCAAATTATCTTTGCTTCTGTGATCTTGGTCAGGAGTGGAGTATCTGATTTTAGCATTTTTCTTTGGTTTCGTTTAATAAAATGTGTTTGTTTTTAGTAGTCATAATTTCTTGATAGATCAAAGGAATTTTAAACTAAAATATATTGGCAAATGCTAACTAGTGTTTTTTTAAGAAATTAAAATGGGAAATTTTTTTATTAGAATGTGCTAAATGTTGTTCATATTTTTTTTACACTCCTATGATTTCTAGTTCTTTATAAGAAATACTTTTTCCTTTGTCTTAGTTTCTTAATCAATGTCCTAGGTTACTGCTTAGGAATAGTCAAATATATTGTTATTGTAGTATTTAAGTACTTTTTAAGTGTTTTACCAAAATGGGTATCTTTACATGGCAAGCGTGTTATCATATTTTTCTTGAGTTGAAAAATATTAAATTAAAAAAGGCATTCATACTAGTAATGATTATAAGTTAAAATATATATATTTTTTCTCATAAAATACCCAAATTTGCTTTAATACCTAAAAATCTTTTGTTTATTTTTTTCTTTGTAAAATTAAAATGTGTGATTTTTGAGTTAGTCTTGGTTTTAATTGAATCTACGTGGTTGTGGATTGTGTCATGGCCTCATCCCTCACAAACTCACATAACTTTCTCTATCGCTTCCCCCGGGCAGTAGCCAAATAAAGAAAAAGGAAAGAAAAGAAAAGTACACCCTTAGAATAAAATAATAAAATTAAAAAAAAGAAAAGCCAAAATGGATAACAAGGGAGATTTGTGGCACTGCTGCGTTGCACTTCTTGTCCATTTAGAAATCATTGGATTGAGTGATTGACCCTTTCAAGCTTTTACTAGGCAACATAAAGCCCCCGTTTTAGAGTAAGCAAAATGCCAACAAAAAGCGCTTTATTTTTAATATCTAAAATAATAATCCAAAGGCAATAGTTGTGTTGTGTTCAGTTAAGGGTGAGTCTTAGCAACAACATGCTCATCACTATTCTATGTGGAACCTGTTAAATGTGCTATAGCTTATTTCAACTTCTCCATGGCTTCTTTTCTTTCCTTATCTCTTTCCAAATTAAACTTAATAAAGGCCTCTTCAGCAGCTAACACCACTATAACAACCACTCTTCCCACAGCTGAGACACTCAATGAGAAATTTAGCAGAAAAGGCATCAAGTTCTTGGAGTCTGATAACATTCCCATAGTTGAGCTAACAGTGAGAAATGGCAGCTCCTTGAGGCTGAGGATACCTGATGCTCATGTGACATCATACAAACCAAAAGTTAATTGGAATGATGATGACTTCCAGGAGGTTCTTTACACAATTCCTGCAACTGAAACTGGCCCTTACAAGGCCAAAGGTGGGGTTGGTTTGGTCATGAATGATGTGCTGCAACCTGGAGCCAAAGGGTTGCTCCCTTCCACTTTGGAGTGGACTGTAAATGATGTTGATTCTGATTCCATTGATGCTCTCCAGGTACCCTTTGATATACCCCTTTTGCTTATGTGCTTCTGAGTTATCTATCATTCACCTTACCATATACCACAACGTGTATGTCTACATTAAAGTTAGGAAAGTTCAAAAGTAATTTTACTTTAGAAATAACATTTTTTTTTTCTCAATTCATTCATTGGAATGTATAATTTTACATTGAGATTTGCAAAAGTAATTTTGTAACTTTAAACCAAACATAGTCATAATTAATGTATATTTGGATATAGATGTTTGGAGTTCAAAAGTATTTTTACTTTTTAAGTGATGATTCTTCCTTTTTTTCATTTTGTATCTTGAAATTCCGGAATATGCATTGAAATTTTCAAAAAGTACATTACTTCCTTCGTTCCAAAAACTATAGATGTTTTGACATTTTTAGTTTTATTCCAAAACTATAGATGTTTTACAAATTCAAGACTAAATTTTAAACTTTTTTCCAACTATACCCTTGCCACTACATTGTTTCTAGACTCTCCACTATCCAAATATTTATGGTTAATGATGATTTCAACAATGTGATTAAATAGGAGTATTTGCATCTAAAATTTTATCAATTAATATTTTTTAATGGATGTACACTAACCTTAGACATTTATAGTTTTGGAACAGAGGGAATACTAATTCAAAAGCATGTTCTCAATTTTTATCCAAACATACAATTAGTCTTCTTTTGTACTGTGAAGCACTAAAACTTGGGGTTTGCTTTTGCTGTTTGCTTTATTGCTTCTATTCTTTTTTCTTGTAGGTTGAATTAAGCTGCACTAGTAGATTCTTTGACATCACATACATTGTGACCCTCTATCCTGTGAGCATGGCCACAGCAGTTGTAGCTAAGAACATAGGCCCCAAGCCTGCCACTCTAACCAATGCTATTCTAAGCCATTTTAGATTCAAGAAAAGAGGTGGAACAGCAATTCAAGGCCTCAGAAGCTGCTCATATATTCCACACGCTCCTCCATCTTCTCCCTTTCAAATCCTGACTCCATCAGAAGCTACGATATTTGAGCCTCCTAGATGGTTGTCCTTTGGTAATGAGCCTGAAGCCAAGCCCGGCACGTGGGGTCAGCAAGCTTTGTCTATTACCCTCCTTGAGAATAAGATGAGTAGAATTTATGCTGCGCTTCCAAAGGAAAGATTAAAGGCATTCTATAACACCCCTCCCTCCAAGTATGAAACCATTGATCAGGTTAGAATGATTAACAAAGTGTACCCTCTAACCAAACATCCAAATTTTGTTGGGTAAAATATGTTTTCGGTTCCTAAAAATATTTTGAAAGTCAAGTTTAGTAGTTATAAAAATTTAAGAGTAAATTACATTTGCACCCTTAGTGTTTTGCAAAAATTTCACTTGATATGACCCTTTTTGCACCCTATAAAACATTCCTTAATTGTTTAGCTCACATTACACACAGGTTTCCTCCCTAGTAAACTCCGTTTAATAATTTAGCAAAAAATAAGCACATGCTGGTCACATGACTTTTAATGAAATTTTATGGCAAGGTGTTCGATATAATGTTTCAATCAAGAGTTGCAAGGCACAACATAAGGTTGAACTGAAAAGATTGAGTAATTCAGTTCAATTTATTTATCACTCGTCCAATTTCATCTGGAAAATTATACATTTTATTTGCCTTGATGATGTTTGAGGCTTTGCTATACGTCCATAAATTGATGAAACAAAGACACCAGGAGCTGGTAGTTGCTCCAAGAAATGGAATCGCTTCTAGCTCTAGGTCTCATCTTCAGAAGCAGTATGTTGCTAAGAATCGAAATGATTATGAAACTTGCCGCCGTGCGATCGAGGTTGCGGTGTCATCTGTTGACAACCGCAAATCGGAGGCCATCGTCGAAATCGAAGACGAAACGTCCGATCTGAACAGAAAAGTCAGCGAATCGAAGAAGAATAAGACGAATAGGAAAGGGAAGTGGAAAACTAAGTTGGAGAAGAGGGTTGTGCGTGGAGAAGGTTCTGGAACAGCAGCATAGGGGAACGAAGTGGCAGAGAAGAAAGCCACAATCGAGAACGCGTTGAAGGAGGAGAAGAAGAAGAGCGGTGGTTCTGGAACAACAACATAGGGGAAAAAAGAGGCTGAGAAAACCACAATCGAGAATGACATCAAGGAGAAGGAGAAGAAGAACGGTGGTTCTCTAACAGTGGAGGAAGTTGAATAGAATGTTAGGGTTTCATTGAATAGTTCAGGGAATGTTAAGGGTAATTTTGCCTGCTCACATATTTCAATTGACGTTAGTTAACGGCGTTAACAAAGGAAAGGGAGGGGTATCGGGTGAAATTTGAGCAAAATATAGGGGTGCGAGTGTAATTTACTCAAAATTTAATAATTTAGTCCTTACATTTGAGGGCAAGCAAAGTTGTACTTGATGACTAGTTGGTCATGCGTTCGAATCTAAAAATACGTAAGGATAAGACTGTATATAACAAGCTTCTCTCGTACTTTTGCACAAGGAGGAGCTTTCTGCCACCAGAATAAACTAAACTAAACTACGTATCCCATTACCAAGAGGCTTCTCGCTATGCAAAGGTAAGTGGGAGGGATATTGTATGCAACCTTACCCTTACATATGCAAATAAACTATTTTCGAATTTGAATTCATGACCAATAAGTCACCAAGGCACAACTTTACCGTTATGCTAAGGCTCGCCCTCAAAAATTACGTACCCATTGCCAAGAGGCTCCTCGTTATGAGGAAGGTAAGGGAAGGGATATTGTACGCAAATTTACCCTTGTATATGCAAAGAGGTTGTTTCTGGATTCGAACCCATGACCAACAAGTTACCAAGACACAACTTTACCAATGTATAGGATTCGCCCTCTAAAAACATATTTGGTAATGTTAAAATGTAAGGACTAAAAACTTATTATATATAGGAACTAAAAATAACATTTTGAAATATTTTGGGGACAAACATATTCTATCCAAGAATTTATTTCATGCACCAAATTTAGTGAAAGTTTTTACTGAATAGATTCTGTTGGATTTTCAGGGACGTGGGCTTTGCTTCAGGGTGATAAGAATGGGTTTTGAGGATATTTATTTATCAAGCCCTGGTTCTTTGTCAGAGAAATATGGAAAGGACTACTTCATCTGCACTGGCCCTGCTTCAATACTGGTGCCTGTTACTGTAAATCCTGGTGAAGAATGGAGAGGGGCACAAGTTATTGAGCATGATAATTTGACATGATTAGCTTGTTCAAAATCCAATGAGAAGTAAGAAATCGAGTCTAAGATGTGAAAAGTCATAATATAACTATTAGCTTCTCAGTAAAGATGAAAAAACACGTTTGAGACGTGTAACCAAACACGCTTTTTCATCTAAAATCCTTCCCTTCTCTCTCTCTCTTTCTTTCTTTCTTCCCTCCTGCTTCTCCTCCATTTTGATTTTTTTTTAGTTTCTTTTTTTCTGGAGCAGGGTTTGTATTGTTCTTCCCTAAAACTATGTATATTTTGTTTATTTGATTTACGTCCAATAGTAAAATACTATATCAATAAAAGAGGTTACATAATGCTTGCTGATTTTTCGTTTCCATGGATCCCTTAAAATATATTTTGGGGCCTAAATGATGAAAACTACTTCTCATAATGTATTTTACGTTTGTGCCTGCTTGACATAAGATAAAACCTTGATCAAGAAGAACAAGATTGAAGTTTGCATATATTTTGGGTTCTCGTGGCTCTGCATTACTACACTTCCAACTAATAATAACGCTGTCACCCACCTCCCTAAGGCATAGATTAAAACCAATTCCAGTGAAATCTCTTTTATGTCATTTTTCCTTGCTCTACCTTTAAACAAAAACTATACTTTTTCAATTTTCACACAATCGACTGCACCAAAATTGTGTCAAAGTTCTATGTTGTTAACTGTCTATTGAATCAAGATTAACCTAGGAAATATTGAGTTGAGAATATTTCTTTTTCAAGTTTAAAAAAAGTTGCAAATAATAATTTTAGGTACATTTTATTCCTAAGATAATTATGTTTTCATGTCGAGAGATTTTATTTTCTTTCCCACTAGAGGAGGGTGAAAAAGTTTAATCCAGAGATGGTTAGAAACTGAGAATACATTTTGTGGGATAAAATTCCCTTCATACCCTTGTGACTTGCCTTCACTTCCTTATTTCAAAAGGCATTCGAACCGAACCAGGACTTTGTGTGGTGGCCAAACAAACAACTTTCTGTGAATCATATTGATTAATCTTGGACATTATGTCGGTCATTTACATCAAGAAGAGGTTAGACCTTGATCATTTATCAGAGACCACTAGTATTATGAAAATTGTTCCATTAATCCTTAGTTACTTTTGTTACTCCAAGATCCCCTCCATCAATTGCTAAAAATCCAACTCTAATAATTTAAGCTAAAAAAACTAACGAACCCAAACTCATTATGCAGATTTTTGGAGCATATATTTATTAATAGTAAATATTGTTAAAATAAAATGTATCTAAACTATTATATAATATACTATAAACTGTTCCACTACTTTTTAATTTTTTTCATTTCATTTACCGTTTCATTTGTTATAGCTTGTTTATTATTACGGCACCATTTTTAATTTTAAAAGATATTATATCTAAAGATTCAGTATTTTAGATATCAAATTTATACCAATTAAAATTATAATATTATATATTTATTTGTTTATTTCCTCATTTCAGCACCTTTCCTTCAGTTTAGTGAGTCTTATTTAATCTACTAAAATAAATAAATGATAAATTCAACTATGCTGTTATGCCGTACAAACCAACACCAAGAGTCACTTTAACCAGTCAATATGGTTCTACCGTTCATACCTACTGAAGTGCAGTGATAAAGAGCAATATCCTACGAGTTTCAATCCTCCTTACAAATCATAGAAAAAGTGAGGTAAAACTTCTAAAAACATAGAATGTACCAATGCCACAATAAAAAACCAAAAGATTTCCATGACATCAACTCTTCATATGTGCATCACCAGCCTCCATTTTAACTGAACATAACCAAAAGATCCACTTGTGTTTCCACTTCACTAGAAAGTAAAATTCAATAAAAACAAGTTCTCGAATTGTTTACAGGAAAACAAAACATATCATACTCCTGCTACGCTGAATTTTCCAACACTGTTGGAATTAACAACTACTTTCACATAATAAACATACCTAAAGTGCTCATTAATTTTCAGGATGTTATGTTGGCACAAGATAATGACCTTCATCCTGACTATTGATCCAAAGCAATGGAGTGGCCACTGCAAGTAGAACACATGAAAGACCACAAACCAATTTATATGTAGTCTTAGTATTTCTGTTTTTAGGAACCACTTCGGTATGCATCTGCTTATCGGCATCTGCAGCAATGTCATCTGTTGATGAGACTGACTCTGAGCTACCTTGGAACTCAACCTCAGCATAACCTTCAATTACTTCACTATCACACTTGTTCGTGTCATCTGCGAAACCGTTTTGGTCGTATTTAGAAGCTGGACTCCACTCAATGTTGTATGAGGATAGACTTCTATACCTTCTATTCTGCTTCTTAGAGCAACCCAATGAAACATCACTTGAATCTTGAAGAGACTGGATGAGCTTCCTAGGGGTCCCAAAGATTTTTATGCTGTCAACACTTGCCTGAGTGTGTGACCTCTGATTAACAAGAACAAAGACACAAAATGTGTGAACTCCACGAGTATACAAGTAATTAAACCAGAAACATTGCAGCTTAGACAATCATTGAAATTTCAATTACACAACAAAAGCAAAAGCATGATTTGAAGTACTGCACTAAAAGTCTAAAATAGACACCTTTTAAAGGTGTTGAAAATTAAGTTTGCATAAAGATGTATGCATTCGGAGACTCTATTTAGGCGAATGGCACATAAAATAGAAATATTATGCATTTTGGGTTCAGGTGTTACCATTCTAAGTTATAACTTTCTCAGTAAAGGAACATTGCAAACATTAAATTCATAAACACTTTGAGGGAATAAAAAAGTTAACCATTTCTCAATAAATAAATGAATGGTAAATCAAACTATTCAAATGCTAACCAACTTAAGAAAATTTGCTTATTAGAATTTCCCTGAAAAAGCAAATTCAACAATTTGCAGTTGAAAAAAATGAATCCAAGAGGTTAAGACTTAAGAATTTAGATGAATTTGGGATAAAATAAAAGGATTCATACTCCATGGTTCTATTGGTAATTGGTATGTTCTGTCCTGTAACCTGTTACCTTTTCTCTAATATGGGAAAAAAGAATGCAATATTCAACCATTTATTGTTGACAAGGATGAATATGAAAACAAGGGGACAAAATGACTTTAGGAAATGTCTCAAATATACAAATCATAGAAATATGACAGAAGGAGAAACTCACTAGTGGACTTGTGGTGGTACTTTTGGATACTCCATGCCTTGTATTTCTGCCCATGAAACCAGCAAATTCCTCTGTATAGTCTCTCTCTCCATTAGAAAACTCATGAATCAATGAATGCTCTAACAAAGCACCTTCTTTTCCTACTTGTGAAAACAAGCCATCCTTCAGAGAAACATCAACCCCTCCATTTTCATTACTCCAAAGCTTCCTAGTCACGCTCCTTCGTCCATAGTCTAAGTTGCTTGAAATAGGAGACTCAACAGATTCATATCCAGAGAAAAAGTCGAATGTACGTGATTCTGGTGTAAGAGAGGAAGAAGTATGTTCTCCTTCACCAGAAGTATTCTCTCCCTCCATATAGTCTTCCTCTCTCCTACTAAAGTTTGATCCTGTCACTGAAGCGGGACTTTTTGCATATCTTGATTTTTTATCACTTGCAATTCTCTTGGCAGTTTGCAAAGCCTCAAGTGCTGCACCTTGCACAAATGCCATTTTATCAGATTGGCACTTGTCCATCTCCTCAATTATTAATTCAATCTCAGAGAATATGCTTCTAGAGTCCAAATTTCTCATCAAGTAGTTGATCATCTGAATGGATGAAAGCCTTTTCTGAGAATTCCCCTCCGCAAGGCCAGCATTCAGTATTCTTATTCCAGATTGTACTAGCAACCTTGCATATGCTTCAATGATCAAAGCATTGCGCTTGGCCAACGACATAACCAGGCCCATGTGTGAGTTGGTTTGACCAGACTTTCCATCTAATGCCACAGCAACATTTTGGCAAACCCTATTGACCAACTCATCTGAAGCAAACCTCCAATTTTCAGAATCCACCAGAGCCTTCAAGCAAAGAGCAGCACCTGAAGTAAGGCTCTCCTGAGAACTCGAAAGAGAATCGGAAAGAGGCGTGCAAAGGGACTGAATAATGTGCCTCTTTTTGTCTTCTGGGGTTGAGGGGTCAATTCCATATCTTGCAATTGCAGGAACCACCTTTGAGCAAGCCTGTTGGAGAGGGAAGGACCCTGCACTTGAAGCCAAAGTCTTGACTATGGTTCTCATGATGTTGTCTATCAAGGGAACAATTTTGACACCATGAACCCGTGCAAGAACTTCATAGATTGAAATTGTGAACTCCCCTGAACAATTTTCCTTGCTCTCAGAAACTTTTGCAAGAAAGAAAGGAATAGCCTTAAAATCCAAATCTTTCACATAGGATTTCAAGGCCTTCATGGCTGATTTGCGGCTATCTTCATCTTTCTCAAGATTTGCCAGCTCTTGCCTCACCAAAGGGCTGAGACTCCTACCCATTTTTTGAACTACAACCAAACATACACACCACCAAAAGCAATAATGAAAATGAAGTGAAATAATACATATAAAAAAAAAAACACCGAGTGCAAACATTTCAAGGACATTGCAGTAAGAAAAATCAAAAGTTCAGAACTTTTCTAAAAAAAAAAAAAAAAAAAAAAAAAAAAAAAAAAAAAAAAAAAAAAAAAAAAAAAAAAAAAAAAAAAAAAAAAAAAAAAAAAAAAAAAAAAAAAAAAAAAAAAGGTGAAAAAGCCACTAGACTGAAACCCTATTGCACCCTTCCCCTAACACTGAATCTGCAATCATTGAACAAAAAAACACAGTCTTTTGGGGCATTCAAGAGAAGGGTAAGCTCAGTTTTTTTTTTTTTTATGCCTTCTTGAAAAGAAAACACGTACATTCAGTTACCCCAAGAAAGAAGAAAAATTATGAGAATTACACTAGTGGAGGGGCAAAAAGGTTGAAAATTGAAGCTAGAAAACTCACCGTAGAGTAAAGAAGATGCAGAGATTTCGCAGCTGTTGAATGAAGGAATGCAGAAAGAGATCTTAAGAAGCAGCAGCAGCAGGAGCAGTGAGAGAGTGAACCAATATTCAAAAATTGTTCTTTCAAATTCCGCCGCTATCCCTTACTGTGGGCCCCACACGATTCAGAAAAATATGCTTCCGAAATTGCCCCTGATTTCATGACTTTTTGCATTAGTAACTAGCCATAATAAAAGAGCTTTGACCAGCAAAATCCTACCAATTACAAAGCATTCTTCAAAATTTGTAATTTGTAATATATTATTATTATTATTGGTAAAAAATATTATAAATTTATTTTTTATTTAATGATATTCACCAATAATTTAGTAATATCCAATAATTTTTAATCAGTAATAAAGAATATATTAGAAAATATATTCATATCACTTTAAAGCCCAACTTGAATTAATTTATCCATAAATATTTATAAAAAACAGGATAAAAATTTAAATATTTTTTCATAAAATGATTGATCCATTTTTTTTCTTTTACTATAAGTTATTTTGGAGAATTATTTTATTTAAAAAAATTGAAACATATTTATCTTAATTTTAGGTTTAATTACTGTTTTAGTTATTGAATTTGGAAATTTATTTATTTTAGTTCCTAAAATTTAAAAATATTTTTTTAATT
>PYAF01005385.1:330802-353042 GCA_007407185.1 Glycine tomentella | reverse complement strand
TAAAAAAAAATATAATTTTTAAAATTTAAGGACTAAAAAAATCAAATTTCAAAGACTAAAAAAATACATATCTTAAATTCAAGAACTAAAATAGTAATTAAATTTTAATTTTATTACTATTTCTTGGTAGTATCTCTGTAAAGAAATAGAAAAACGCATTAATAAAATGATAAATTAATTTAGTTAAACGCAATCACTTTTTTCAATTGAGGGTATTTGATAATTTTTTTAATCTTTATACAAAAACCTTAATGACTAATTATAACGGATATAAAATCTTTTGTCCAAAATATATATATATATATATATATATATATATATAAGGGATATGAAATCTTAATCAATATTACAAAAAGATAAAATTTGATTTAATGGCGTACAATGGCATGTCATTGCATCATTTTTGGCTATCACGTTATCATTAGTCGAAAGATTTAAATTCTTTCTGAATATGGCAATTTGTGAATTCTGAATCAAACACTAATTTAAATTTGAATAAGTGATCGTTAATACAACAATTTTTGTTTTCATATGAAGCGAATAAATAAGATGCAAAAGAAATATTATTCTTTTATAAATATATGTTCACGTTAGTAAAATATATTTAAAAATACAGTAAATAAATATTAAACTAAATTTTCATGAGAAAGAATTAATCTTTTCTATCCATATTATGTAAGAATATTTTTTTATACTTTTTTAATAATTTCTTACTTCAGTAAAAAATATTATTCTTTTATTTTATCTTTTGTATTATTTTCTCAAGTGAGAAAGAAATAATATTTTATTTTCATCTTGTGTATAGTTTTTTCACTTCTGGTAAGAGAAAAAAAAAATTCAAATTTTTTTCTTTGATAATGACAATGTTTTCAACATACATTACACAAATTTCTTTGGGATCTTTTACAAAATATTTTAGAAAAAATTATTTGATAATGTTTTCAACATACGTTACACAAATTTTCTAAATATTCTTTGATAAAATCTCTTGAACTCTTAAATGATCAATTTCATAATTACTTAATATTTTACTTAATATATTAGTAAGAATAATGAAATTAGAGAGAGAAAAAATCTTATCTTGGGAGAAAAACTTTCCTCGATTGAATTCTTTACGTGACTTCTTGTATATTACAATCCTAGTTGTTGATGACTTGTGAAAGAAAAAATAAAATATAAAGTGGAAAAGAATAGTAGAGAGAAAAGTATTGAAGAGAAGAGTTTAGAGTGAATAATAATTGTATCGTAAGCATTTTTATAAAGAAAAATAATCATTTATATATATAAAAAATAATTGATTAACAAGTGGTTAGTTTGAGTAATTTTAGACTGATTCTTTTAAATAAAATTTTATATTCAAACTTTGTGGATGTAAAAAATATGATTGGGAGGAAAAATCCAAATAAAGGTGGTCAGTTAGATTTTTTTAGCGAAAATTAACCATCAAAGGTTGAAGAATACTTCAGACACCAATGTCATAGTAAAAAAAAAATTAAAAATTACAAAAGATAAATAAAAATAAGATAAATCATAACAAAATAGGAAAAACTCTCGGGAAAAAAGAAACATTTACAGAATGCAGTTTCTGTCTTATTTTCTTTGATCAACTCCTTAGAATTAGTATTACTAATTTACTATTAGGGAGTACAACCCTTTTAAAAAAAATTAACTACAACACCGCACACTCAATAAACAGGTCCACAATGATGCAAAAAAATGTAGATAAACATCCAAAAAAAGGGGCCGTTTGATCAGATTGCAGAAGACAATTAAATTGTTATTCCAATGTAATTTTTTATCATTTTCAATTGTAGTTTGCTTATCAGTCTTTTAATCACTTAAATTTTTTTCAAGCCAAAACCTTTTTTTTTGGGTGATCTGTTCGATGTATTAATAAAATCAAAATTATATAAGATTAGTTAGTCTAAGTGTACTTAATTTTCTTAAGTATTCAGATCTCGTGAATAAAAAAAATAAAATTAAAAATTTCACTAAAAATGATTAGTTAATTTTCTGATAAAAATAATTATTAATAAAAGTTGATAAATATTCCACATTGGTTCTGAATTGGTTCTTGGGTCTTTGATTTTGTCTTGTTTGCTCCTAACCGCGCAATCCTTTCTTCCAATTTTCATCATAGCTTTTGGTAGGCCCGTTTCCCGCCTTTAAAATTTGTGTGTTAAAAGTAAAACTTTTAAAAAACGCGCCCTCTCTCTGTTAACCTATATACTGCTCCTGTTGGATATGTCATGTGGTTGGATAAGGTCATGCATTGGGCTGTGCAAGAAGATTGTTGGTACCACTCATATTTACAGTAATTTTTTGTAGGGATATATAGACCGTTTTGTCATGAGGCATACTCCGAGTATACGCCACCGGACAATCTTCTATCATAAAAACAAAAACTTGAATCTTAGGTAGTGTGAGCTTACTCAACTTTATTAGTTAGGTCCTGTTTGGATTGACTATGAGTTTTTGATTTTTAAATATAATTTTTTAAAATAAAGCATGTTTAGTAAAAATGGAATTGTTGGTTTTTGATTCAATTTCAAAACAATTTTACATTTATTATCAAAATCAAAAAATAATGTTTCGTCAATTTGGTTTTTAATTTTAATAAACACATTCTACCACTACTAATATTGTCATTGTCATTGTCGTTGTAACATCCCAGATTCTAGATCAAAATATTATTTGGAAAACTCTCATTAATTCTTTTTATTCTTAAAATATATGTGAATAAATTACTTCATTATTCAAAACTCGAGTAATATTTTTTTCCTTGGAAAGCTCATCCTCATCCTCCTTAGATGAAAGCTCTAAATGCCACAACAGTTATTTGTACTCCTTTATCTCCGCAAGCATGATATCATCTTGGTCTTCTCTGATGTTGGTACCTAAAAGTTGTTGGTTGTAGGGATAAGTCCTTTACTCCATATACAACACACAAAGCATACAATTTACATAACCATGACATATGATTTTTCTAGGCAAACAACTCTCTCGATGCCCTAGAGCACATAACTATCTCACTTGACATAAATGACTATAGTACTTAGCACCATTGACTGTCACTCTTGACATCATTGATAATTACACTGAACAAAACTGATTGTCACATTCAACACATAACAAGGTCCAACAATGCCACCAAGCCTCCATGGTTTATGGTCTTATACAACCACATGGATGACAGTTGGGAGTGATCGCCACATACGGGTACCACGTATATCGATCCCCAAGCTTCCAACTCTAAAAGTATAGTCTTGGAGCCCATCAAGAGTAGCAAAGTGATGCCTGTGAGTTCATTGTGCCAAATGAGTGCATAAAATGTCGGGTAGTCACCACTCGCTAAGTCTCCCAAGTTCTTCGAACCTCTCTGCCCACTATACCCCAGTGTACCATGTAAATAATGAATTTCTCAACATAAACTTCATCATCTCATAGATGGAATATAATCATACACCTCATCATCTTATAAATGAAACTTAATCATATACCTCACCATCTTATAGATGGAACATAACCACATACCTCATAGTCTCACAGATAAATTCTAATAACAAAACACATCATCTCACAGATGGGAAAGAACTAACGATTCCTTACTCTTTCTTCAATCTTCTTGCATCTTTCCGTTGCATTGCGTGTGTAGCCCTCATGTCGCATACAACACACAAACACAAACATTCACATAGACATGCACAAAGAGATAAGGCTCAAGCCTATGTACTACTTTCAAGGAATCATTTTAGGCTCCTCAAGTGATAGAAATCACTTTTCACCCAAATCTACCAAAAATTTGATAACATAACAGTTATATTTACAACATCCCAAAATTTATAACAAGTAATTTGCCGAGGGTCGGACACCCCCAGACTTAGAGCAAAACATGTACGGGTGAATATATATATATATATATATATATATATATATATATATTCTCTTGTACATGTTTTGCTATATATATTGCAGAAATATAAATCACACACTACGGATACAAGTACCAGAGTTCACACTCTCTCGATCTTAAGCATATTCACCTTATATCTCAACAATCATATCAATGACATCCATAACATTTTGAGGCATAACAATAACCACCAGAGAACAATTGCAATTAATTTCAAGATTGATCATACAATCCGAAAATATTACATACAACATCAACTTACAAATTAGAGAATTAATACAAGATGGTCCTCATCGATTTAGTAATTGTGTTTGTCTTAGCTTACAAGTTCACAATGGATCCTAGAGTAATTCTCAGGGTTCCCTAACACTTTCCCTAAGGTTTTCTTCATTATAAATCCATTTTTGGTCTTAGAGTTACCAAATTAATTCATCTAATGTCCAGTATCAAGCTGCTGCTCTGTTTCACAAAGTTTCACTCTTAAACTTGTCTTCAAATTTCTAAATGTTTTGGAAATCTGTTTTTCATAAATTTTACATGTTACCCTATATTTTCAGACCTAAAAAACTCATTTTTGAAGTCACGTCTTTAAGATAAATAGTCCATACAGCAATAACCACCATTTTAATTTCGTGGCAGATTTAATCCTACAAAAATCTTTAAACTGATTTTGTTTATAACTTTTGTTAGAAAACTCCGATTTAAGTGAAATTTAAGGCTAACCCTAAGTTTTAACACTTAAAAGACTCATTTTTAACCTTAAAACTTTCATAAAAACAACATATCATCAAGTTCCAGTAATGGAAGCAGATACGAAATTTTAAACATCACAACAACATGCAATGAAGCCTAGCTTCCAAAAACAACAAGGTTAGGCTTCAAGAAGTGGAAAGATCCCCCCCCTTACCTCTTGTAGTCTCCAGGTGAAAAAGAAGGGTACAACTAAGAATGAAGTTCTCTTGAGTCAAAAACAAGCTTCAACAAAACTGAGAGAAGAAGATTTAAGTGATGAAGAAGAATGAACAAGGCTAGAGTGAAGGGTGAACTTACTTACCAAAACTTCTAGGCTTCAAGGTTTATAGACAAAACCTCAAGAGCAAGAAGAAGATGAATTTTTGTTGCTCTAAACTCCCCTAGAAGCTGATATGAAAATGAGAGGAAATAACAAGGTTTTGGGTTTTTAATGAAGCTTGTAAGTGTGCTTAAGGCTTTGGTCCAATGGATTAAGGTATTGACTTATCTTAATCACTCAATTTTGACTCATGAATGACTCTTGGCAGCCCATGAAAATCGTGTACATCAAACCCACAATTGGTATGGTTTCTTTTTGCATTTTCTACTAAAACTGGTTAAAGTAGAGTTTTGCCAAAACTGTTTATTCTTACTTTTTATCAAAACTAGTAAATTCTATCCTAAATGCTTGATTATTGTGCTAATCTCCCTAGGATTACGTGTAATTAGAGTAAACCTCACAAAGATCACTCTCACACAGAGCTAAATTACATTGTCACTTAATGTACAATGCAATTTTGTTACAAATTGAATTTTCATTCAAGCAGTTTCTGTATCTCTGCCAAGCTAGACTAATAAACATATTATTTACATTAAATATAGAAATATATAGCACGAAAATAAATAATTAAAAATACATAGTCACTGCAATTAAATACACACATGCACAAATGACATGACACAGAGTTTTCTTTGTCAACTTGAGTTGTAATTTTCAGGGTGTTACAACTCTAACTTATTTTAATTATTATACATCATATAATCAGACACTTTAATTAGTCACCAACTAATTAAACTAAAATTTTATTTTTAAACTAGTTGTATAGTCATTTAGGAAAATGTACTCTACTTTAAACTCTAATGACTTAATTACCCCTTTTCTAATTCTATGAAATCTAGATCATCATTAATCAACCTTAATTATCCCCCTTAATTTCTAGCCTTACATTAATTACTAATTTTCTTTTTTCAAGCTTCTAATTTCTATTTCTAAATCAAAATCCAATTATTAACATCTAGGTCATTAATGAATTGACCATTTATTGACCAAAGAATTTTCTCTGAATTATCCTTATTCTTTCTAGACTTTAGCTTAAAATCTTTAGAGCTTAATCATGCTTAGGTATCCTATGGTAACATCTCATTTTTTTTATTATTTCAATAGTCTAAAAAAACTACCCAATCACACAACAAAGAAATAACATTGTCTACCACACACACATGAAAAATTGGGATGTTATAGTATCCATCGTCGTTGCATCCATCGCCATTGCTACCACACCCCATTATTACTGCCACCACTACCATTGTCGTCGCCTCCATCGTTGTTGTCGTTGCCGCTACCATTATTCCACCCCACCACATTGTTGTCACCACAACCATCATTCTACTGCTACTATTGCAACCACCACCACTACTATTTTGTTGCTTTCATCCTCGTTATCGTCACTGTTGTCACTATTCCATTCCCCCACCACCACCTATAATTTTAAAAACTGAAAGGGTTATTGACCTGGTCAAGGCATTAGGTCACTGGTTAATGGTCAAACTGGTGGGTCACTAATTGACTCGCATAACTCGATCTTTATTAAAAAAAATAAAATTTTATATCCAACCTTAATTGACCCGCATGACCCAATGTGCTTTCTCCTTTGGGCGTGACACGACTCGGGTCAATGTGTCACCATTTAATCGCAAATCTGATTGGGTTGTATCGGGTTATATGCATGGTCGATTTGATGAGCAACTCGACCCAACCAAACCTCTGGGTCATGGTCAAACCAATCTGACCAACTGGGTCGATCCAGTTTTAAAACATTGTCATCACTATTCCACCACCATTGTCATTGTCACTATTCCACCCCACCACTATTCCACTAGCACCACCACTATTGTCACTGTCGCCACTCCCACTTTGCTACCTCAGCCACCGCCATTATTTCATAGTAGAGTTAGATAAGATAAAATAATTGACTCATTTTATTTATCTTCAATTTATAACATGTTTTTAAAAACTAAAAAAAAGAATAAATCAAAACTCAAAACTAAAATTGATTTTAATTTTTAAAAATTTTAAAACTAAAAACAAGAAACCACCTTGAACGGAGCCTAAGCTTTCATTCCCAGGTGCCATTGACATTAATATACAATAACCAAATAAATGTTACTCACTCTATTCCAAAATAATAGTCGTCCTAGATTATTTTATACAGATCAAGAAAAAATAATAAATATATGAAAAGAGTAGTAATTTTACAAAATTTAAAAAATTAACCGTATATTATTAATTCATTTAGATTTTGTTGTCCACCATTAATATTATAAAGGATATAAATAAATAAAATTAATTAATACCATATTAAAAAATTAAAATGATAATTATTTTAAAACATTTTTTCTTACACAACAAGGGGACAAAGAAAGTAATGGGTATATTTGGTTTAAAGTTATAAAAGTATGTTTGTGAACTTCAATGTAAAATTGAACGTTCCAATGCGTAAAATGAGAAGGAATAATTTGTTGCTTTGAAAGTAAAAGTATTTTGAGCTATAACAGCTTTGCTTATAATGTGAAAATTTAAATTGATTTTAACAAATATGAAGCAAAACCAAAATGCTAGGAATAATTAAATCATGTTAAAATATTATGATATTAGGTCAATTTCATATGTTTAATTTCACATTAAAAAAATAATTTATAATCCTTGATAGATTTTGAGTTCAAACAACTTCAAATAGTTTTTACATTAAATTAAAATTTTATACTAAATTTCATTACTTAGTCCTCAAATCACGTTTAACCGTCACATGTTCACTAATAAAATGGAAGCAATTACTGTTGCTTTGGCTTTCTACATGAAATTGGAATTGATTCTAGGAAAAATGAATCTAATCCAAACACGTTATCTTGCCTTTAAAATGAAAACATGTAAACATAAATCATATCATTTAAAATTTAAGTTTAATCAAAATCAATTTGGCAAAATCATTTTTGTTCAAAATCAATTTGGCAAAATCATTTTTATTCAAAATCAATTTTGTCAATGAAATAAGAGTGTTTGGGTGAGTGGTTGCAAAATTGATTTTGAATTAAAAATTTAGGTTAACTTTCTTCTCTGATCTCCCTCTCTCACCTTGGAAGAGATTTCCAAACAAATATCTTCATTCTTATATACAGCCACACGAGCCTATACTTCTGCATTTCACATGTAATTAATCTGCTCCAAAATTCAAATCTAGAATCATTTCTCTCAAATCTTAGAGTACTTTATACACGGCCTGGTAGGACCCACTTGGTTTCTTTGCCAAACACAAATGACCAAGCAATATAGAAGACAAATAATTCAAAACCCACATATTATGTATTCACTAAAAAGTGACAATTCTATTGAAACAGTGGTCATTTATGAATGTAGTTTAGTTCGTCCGAAGATTCATCGTTGACATTGTGGGAGTAATATGCAAGTAGGACAGTACCACTTTCCCTTGAATCTTGTCTCTTGCGTTAGCCCAACACATGAATAGTGGAACCATTCACCTCCTTGGCACTATCATGAAAAACAGTAAAGCTCAGTCGAAATAACCATTGGGAGAAAACCAAAACGTCAATCACTGGAAAAGAACAATATCATAAACAGAAGAATAAAAAACTAAACTAGGAAGCAATAACCCAGAAATAAAAAAAAAACTTTTTGGAAAGTCCATGTATAAACATTCATCAGTAATCTTATGGGAGAAATCTATATCTTGTTTCTTGCAAATTTATAAATGGAGATGAACACCATATAGCAACTAAACTTGATGTGGGAAATCAAAATACAATATGCATTCTGCCAAGCCCAACTTCCCTGGAAACAAGAGGGGAAACATAGATAGCAGAACAGAGAGATAACTAAAAAGTACTTACATTTTCATTGTCACAAGCAATCATGTCTCCAAAAGATACCTGAATGATCAGAATAGAACTGCTTCAGTTTCTTACTTAAACATTTAAAGCAAAAACAAATGACAATATGGCATAATTGCTCACATGGAGATTTTAGAATTATGTGATATATTATGAGCAACTAATCTGAACCTGATGACAAACACAGTATGTAGGTTCATTTGGATCAATGGGTTGATCAACATCCATCGGGGTAGCATACTCCTTTTTATGACTTCCTGGTGGAGGCATTAGCTCGAAGTCCCTATCGCGCTCCCTATCCCAATCTCTTTCCCTGTAATCAATTCTCTTTGACTGAGGAGTTATATATATGGGCTTGCGCTTTTCAGCTTTAGGGACTATAGGCAATGGGGGCAGAATTGCTGGTTCATCTGGTGCTATTTTACCCTCTGATAAAAATGAAGCAAAGGAAAAAGATTTTAAGGAAGCTCATGACCTGATAATGTACCACAAAAACAATTTTGCTTTGATAAATAAAAATTTAGAAGCAGAGATATAAATTGCAAGAGGTCAAGAAATCCTCAAAAAAATATACCAAGAATGAAAGGTGAATTTTTTTTAAGAAAACAAAACATGTAACCTAGCATACCAGTCTCTCTGTAGATCTACCAAAGACACCCCACCTAGAAAGATCATTAGCAGAATACCAAAAAGGTACTAAGTGAACTTCTGGATCTCAAATGAACCCAAGAGGCAACAATCAACCAATAAAAATTCTAGCATTTCTTTCCAACTAGAAACACCAAACACTGAAAAAATGTTTTAGTAAAAAAAAGACCCATAAATTACAAAACAATATTCCCTTTTGTTTTTTTTAACTTTCCTTCTAACATACAACATGCTATTTATACAAGTCCAAAAACACTCCAATTATGTTCTATCCTACAGTCTTTTACCTCAAAAATTAAAATATTCTAATTGGCGTCAATTAAAACAAAATATTTATATATACTTCTGTGGAAATATTAGATAAACTTGTTGCTTTTAGTACAGGAGCATTGTCCCATTGATAATGAAGTGAAGACATAACTGCTTCCTTTATAAATATGCTCACTGCATTCTTACACTTGATCCTTTTACTGGCATACTTTTTAACCACAATCAATATAACAGTAAGAGTTTCATATAATAGTAATTTTATTGGTTAATTTGGAAATATAACTTGTACATACATGACACAAAATAAATCAAAATGCAAATTACATGATTATTTTACCTTGCTTTAAATCTTCGGCAAAGTTGTTTAAATCCTCATCAAGTCGTTTTATATGGCTATCTATCTGAAGCAAATACCAAAAATATTGAAACTTGTAAACTTTAGCAATGTTCCTTCTATGCATAAGAACCAAAAAGCTAAAAATCCACATGATTTCCTAGATAAGAGCAATGATCATTGAGTAAAGTGCACGTCAGGATCAATGCAAAGCAACTTTTTCAACAGTACACAAGTGTATAGGATCAAAACTTAGAACCTTATTCCATACTGTCTGTCTCAGCCATATAATGTAAACAGACATAACAAACATAAAAAAAAGAATAAGGAGATTCCTAGAGAAGAACAGCAAGGGGCTATTAAATGATAGCCTCTCATCAAAACAAAATAAAAACTACATAATGCACATATTATCTAAAATACAGAAGAACTTCTAGGAACTCAGTTATACTAGTTCAAGGAAAGGAATCAAGAAAATAGATTTGACAAAATCAGTACACTACGAATGAGTCCACTTCCAAACTTTCACTATAGCAACCAGCCCAATGTTAAATGGCTAAGATCCAAAGGCCATTAAAAGTATGTTAAGAAAATACAGATTGTAAAGAATTATAAAAATTAAAAAATCTTTCACGGGTACAGCAAATTAGATTAGATGAAATAACTATTTGCAGAAGCTATTATAAAAAGAAAAAGGAAATCTTTTAGAATACGCCTCTAAAAGAAGCATAATATATAGAATTTGTTGGGCGTAATGGTTATACATTTTATAATCTAGACGCCATGGTTATTTCCAAAACCATTTAAGCACATTAACATTAAAGCCTTCCCCTATTCAGTAGATATCATTCTATAAAAAATATTTTATTCACCAAATCTAAAGCATTTGTTCCCTTGCCTAAACCGGGATGTCAAGCTTCATCACCATTGAATCGTTTGATCATTCTGTCTCAGGTTTTGTCCATTAGCCTGATATATATGGTATACATTAAATTCTCTTTTCCAATCACACCACAAACTATAGTTATAGACACAACAATGATTAAACTCACCAAGTCATATGCTTGTCGCGCCAACAAAACCTTCTCAGTACAAAGACTCAATGCATTATCCTGATTTACCTCGATTACTTTTAGCATTTTCTCAATAGCGGCATCATCGTCCTCATTCCCATAATTGTTATTATAACTGTAATTACCCTTCTTAGAGCCATGTGATGAGAACCCCATACAGTACTTCGTTTGCTGCCTGGTCTGGGTTATCATAGCTTCCATCACACCACAACACAAAATTAAAATTAATATACGTTAAAAAAAATCAATTAATAGATACATTGATGTAAACATAAAAAAAGAGTAAAAAATCACTCATCAACAAACAACATATAAAAATAAAATAAAATTTCGAGAAAGCATTTACATTGGGATCGGTCATCAAGTTCCCGGACAGTGTTGAGCAGTCTCTGAAGTTCAGCGGGTAATGTGCTCGCGTCTGTGGAAATGGAAAATTCAGAAACGAAAGCGAAACGAAATTCATAGAAAAAACAGAGAGAAATAAAAAGCGTTTACACTCCAAATAGTCGTCGACGTAGACTCCAGTGCGTGCAATTGCCATTTTGGGGAACGATTATCGCAATTGGTTAGGGTTAGGGTTTCCGATTCTCAGGAAAACTTCCTTGTTCAGACAAAAGGGCGAAGAAAGAGCCGAAACGCTGTCGTATGGGCGTGGGGTTCTTTTTATATAAAGCAAACAAGTTTTTAACGAGACGAGCGCTACGGCACAATGAACGTTGTTAGTTGGTAAGACGGGGGTATTCTGTTTCCGTGGATTTTTTTTTTCCCACTATTATTAAAAAATGAAAACATAAAAAGAGTAATGAAATAATTTTCATGAAAATATAAAAATATGAAAAAAAAAATCCTCTTAAATTCACATTTATCTCTTTTAAAAGATAATTTAATTCAAATAGACTGATTATGTAAAAAATTTGTCTGAAAATTAAGGTGCGACAGGTTTAGGAGTAATTATTTCCCATTCAATTAAGACAGGTTTAAGATTAGAACTCTTTGTCTTCCATTCAATTTAACAAATTTAAGATTTAACTATCTTTTTAGTATTATAATGTTTAGATTTTTGTTTTTTTAACTTTATAAAATTATTATTTTTATTTATAATCCTAGGATTATATTTATTTATTTTTAGTTTTTAAAATACTTTAAATAACGCTTTAAACAATGACAAAAAATTATCTAAATGACTATATAGATGAAAAATAAAATAAAAATAATTTTTAAAGCCTAAAAACAAATTTATAAGAATGAAAAAAATGTTAAATTATAAGAATTAAAAATATATTTAAGTTAAAATTAAAATTTAATTTAATTTTATGGTAGAAAAGTAAATTTTCTTGTATATAAGGCCCAAAAAATTATATCTTTTAGATTGATTTCATTTCATGATATTATGATGCATCATCACACTTTACCATCACCTCTCTTCTTCTCTTCATGCAATCGGCATTATTTGTTGCCGTCAAAGAAGATTTTTGGCAACTGTGCACCCTTTTGTAGCTTGTTGATATATTATTTTGTATATTAATAAAAAATACTATTTTGTATTGTTGAAATTAAATATTTTTACATTGATTAATTTAATATATAATTCTGTATATTATATGTAGCCTTGACAAAATAGGCCTGCCCAGGCGGGCCGGCCCGTTTAACCCAAAAAAAATGTGGGTTGGGTTGACACTTCTAGCCCACATTAGGAAAACGGGCCAGGCTATCCGGTCCACTAAAACGCGAGCCAAAATGTGGGTCGGGTAGGGTCACGGCCCACCAAAAAAATAAAATAAAAAATATTATTTTTGCATTTTAAATTTAATGTATGGAATTATGGATGTTGCTTTGTAAACTTTAATATCATTTATTAATCTAGTGTTAGACTCTAATAACATATAATTTTCCATGGATTTTAGGTTGGTTTTTACATATATATTTCACATTCTAATTTTGTTTAATTGTTTTTAGAAGTTCAATGAATATTGCAGAACTTGTTTGATTATGTTGTTTTTGATTTCTTAAGTTCTCATCATCTCATGTGAGATAAGGTATTAAAATGATTGCAGACATGAATTTAACATTAATTTTTAGTATAATTTAAATATTTTTTATCTTTTTAAAATATTATTAAACAATATTTTTTTTAAAAAAATATTTCACATTCTAATTTTGTTTAATTGTTCTTGGAAGTTCAATGAATGTTGCAAGACTTGTTTGATTATGTTATTTTTGGTTTCTCAAGTTCTCATCATCTCATGTGAGGTAAGGTATTAAAATGATTGCAGACATGAATTTAACATCAATTTTTAATATAACTTAAATAATTTTTATTTTTTAAAAAAATATTTTTTATTTTTTATTAAATATTTTTTAAAAATATTTTTAAGATGGGTTAGTGGACTGACCCGCTGGTCCACTAACCCACCTTAAAGTGAGGTGAATTGACATTTTCAGTCCACTTTATAAAAGTGGACCAGCCCAATCCGACCCACATTTTTAGTGGGGTGGGTCAGCTCGGCCCGTTTTTGGTGGGTTGACCCACTTTGCCAACCCTAATTATATGTGGTAGGTGATGATACTTTTAAGAAATATTTTATTTTTAAGGTTATAAATATTATATTACTAGTTCAACTACAATTGAATTATTAAATCTTTAATTAGTGTCTTTATTGATTTAATGACCTATTTGATTTTAAAAACATTGATATAAATCAAGTTTTTTTTAACCTTTTTAGTATCAAAGGTTATGTTGGATAAGTCAGTTAGTTTTTTACTTTATTTTATTATTTGAAAAGTTTATTTATCTGGTAAATAAATTTTTTTAAATAACTTTTAACATTTTTTGAAATATTATTTAAAATAATATTTTTTAAAATGATAGTTTCTAGTTTTTATTTTAATTTTATTCACTTTTATCCTTAAAATATTTATGTAATTTTCTTTTTTTTTTATATGTTGTTTATGTTATTTGATATTTTTCATTACTAATTCAATATGATTTAATAAATTAATTTAACAGTTTTTAGTTTTCAATTATTAGTTAATTTTTTAATTTCTAACTAATTTTTTGGCAAGATAATCTAAATTAATCGTTGCTCAACTTTTTTCTTCTTCTAATAGTCAGTAATTTTGAGTTTCTCTAATTGATCAACAATTATGAATTCAAATTCACAATACACACAGCTGTTTTATAAAAGTTCTTTTAGTTCTAACAGAATTATTTCTCATATAATATACATGGAGTTGCATTAAAAAAATTGAACCCAAAAATCAGTTTTTTTAATTTATGATTATTCGTTAAAAGTAGAAAAAAAGGGATAACATTTATTGAGCCGTATCCTAAGTTATTAGATGGCTATATGGGTTTCACGCAGCCTTTTATCCAGTATCCACCACTCACTTGTAAATCTTGAGAGCATAATAATAGAGTTTGCTTTCAAAGATCGAACGCGATTTTTTTATATCTGGATATGATTTTAAAGAAAGAAATTAATACTAGCTTATAACTTTGGCATCTCAATCATGATTTTGTATTCTTGAAGTTTCCAAACACGTTATAAACGCTACTATAAAAATAAAGAAGCCAAGACCGAGTCGCAATCCTCACCGGTTCGTCCCACGGAATAGGCCGAGAAATCACGCTTCACCTAGCCTCACTCGGCGTGCGACTCTTCGTCAACTACACCTTCAACTCGGCCCAAGCCGACTCAGTTGCGGCGCAAATCAACGCCGCCTCCGCCGCGCCGCCGCACGCCGTTGTGGTCCAAGCCGATATGTCTGATCCGGCTCAGGTGAAGTCGCCTTCGACTCGGCTGAGCGAGCCTTCGGCTCGCCGATCCACATCCTAGTCAACTCGGCGGGCATGCTCGATGGCACGTATCCCTCCCTTGCCGACACAACCGTGGAGTCCTTCGACCGCACCTTCGCCATGAACGCGCGCGGTGCCTTCGTATTCGCCAGGGAGGCCGCGAACTACCTCAAACGCGGCGGCGGAGGGCGGATCATTCTCCTGACGTCGTCGCAGGTGGTGGCCCTGCGGCCGGGGTTCACCGCGTACGCCGCTTCGAAGGCCGCAGTAGAAGCTATGGTGAAGATCCTCGCGAAGGAGCTGAAAGGAATGCAGATAACCGCGAATTGCGTGGCGCCGAGACCGATTGCGATGGAGATGTTCTTCGAGGGGAAGTCGGAGGAGATTGTGAATTGGATCGTGGAAGAGAGCCCCTTGGGGAGGCTCGATGAGACCAAAGACGTGACATCTGTTGTGGGATTCTTAGCCACTAATGCTGCTAAATGGGTCAACGGTCAAATTATTCGCGTCAACGGTGGCTATGTTTAGTGTATTTTTTATTTTATTCACTTTCAATCCTTAGTTATGTCATAAGCAATGTTTTAAAAACCAACTCACCCTTTAAGGATATTGGATTACTGATCAAACTGGTGGATCACTAATTAATCTGTATGACCCGGTCAATGGTCGAATTGAACTGATGAATTACTGATTAATCCATATGATCTGATTAGTGGTCAAATTGGTTGACCCGCCTGATAATGTCTTAAAATATTTATAAAAAAATTACAAATTAATATTATTTCATAACATATAAGCCGAATGATCTGATTAGTGGTCGAATCGGTTGACATGTCTGACAATGTCTTAAAATATTTATAAAAAAATTACAAATTAATATTATTTCATAACATAGAGTCATAGATAATTAGATACCTAAATGTTATAAAACATCATTATTCAAGTTCAAATAAATAAGTACTAAATATCACAAATATAAGCTAAATAAAATAAGTTTAAGCTCAACATATTGTCCTAAACAAATTCAACACTTCAACTGTTTTCTACGACTAAAGAACATAAATATGTAGTTAGTGTGGAGGAGGTATTCATTTTTTTGGTTTAACTAATAGCTAAAGGCATGCTTTACTTAGATTCAGCATCTATAACTTGTTAACTACTTATCCTTCCACTCACTCACTTAGCACTTTACAATGATTAAAAGATTCAAAGAATTTGTAAATCAATCACAAGAAAAGATGTTGGTAATTGTTCTGCTCAACGAGAACGGAAATGTCCAACAAGTGGTGTTGGATATTTTTATATAGGATCAGACTCTCTCTCTCTCTTAAGAAGCTTATGAAACTGAAGCAACCTAAGGAAGAAGAAGATCACAGCAGCAGTAACTCACAACACGATTTGGCGTGCAGTGTGTGCCGTGTGAATGGAAAGAGAGAGTCAGGATTATGTGTACCTTTCACCATGGTGTAGGCTCTATTTATAGGATTCTAACCTGGACCTTGATGACGGGCGGTTGAAGCCCAATATCTTCTTCCAGGATATTCGGAGATGTAGATAACTGGAAGATAGCAGTTATATCTTATATCTTCTGGTGGTTATGATAACAGGTTAGTGGGAGTTTGTTGAATATTTGACTTGCTAAGGATAAAAAATATCTTTTATCCGTAATAGATGCCCCTCAGCCCGGTCATCTAGCATTCTGGGTGACCGGGATGTATCAGTAATGGAGCCGACCATGTTTTTAAGAAAAGTACGAGCTGAGGTAATCAATATCCAAGCCGAGATGATCAACACCCGAGGTAAACTGCTCTTTGCCGAGGTAACCAACCTCCAGGGTAAATTTTGTATCTACCCCTTATCGAGGTAATCGACCTCTGTCTGTTTCCACTAGTCATTTTTTACCAACTTCAGCGCCGAGCTATCTCTTGTCTTTTCAGAATAGCCTGGACAGCTATGGACATCGAGGAATGGAACGACTTCTCGTTCTCAACTGCCGCGTGTCTTGTCGATTAAGCTGTCATTTCTTTACATGCTTTAATCATTTCCTTTTTGTGATAATGACCTTGATGCCCTTTCCACGTCCTTCCAGATCCAGCAGTTATTACCCACATCTTTTGAATTCTGGCGGTTATGCTTTTTGTTTAATGTGTGCCCCTTCCGTTTCATTTCATTATAGTGCTTTATTGCGATTAACTTCCTCACTCATTTTCCCTTGCGCCTCTTCTGCATCACTTGCAACTTCTGCATTCTCATTTCCTCTTGTGCCTTGTCTGAGTCATTTGTTCCTCACTGTCGATTCTCCTTCCATCAACCCTCCTTTATTCCAGGTATTTCTCCTTTACATTCTTCTTTTAATTACTGCCATTTTGTGTTTCATCTTGTTCTGCACAAACCCTAAGTATCGATATTTTTGTCTGTTTCTTTTACTTTCCATATTCCCCATTTTTTGTGTTTTTTCCACATTTCTGTGTTTTTCCAATATAAACCACGAAATACACCCCTGAACAAGAAGAAAGAATCCGCAAAACTGTTTCTCCTCGTGCTACATTCTGGTTTTTTTGGCCTGCCCCTTTCTGAGGAAGAAAAGAGAAAATCCCTGCTTCGGGTTCCCTCAAACCCTGGCAGTTCGAAAGCCCCTATTCTCAAACCTCCCAATCCTTTCAGATTAGGGTCCTCTAGGTTGGAGTCATCATCACATCAAAGGTCAGCCATACTTTCCTCAGAATTTAGGGTACCCTACAGGGCTCCCACTCCTTCGAGTAATGCCCCTTCAATCAATTCTAGAACCAGCCCCGTGCCCGAGCCAGAGTTCGAAATTCGATATGAACACTGTTCAAAATGTGTTGAGGAATTTATGTACTTAGCCAGTAGGGATCGCAATAGACAGGCCGAGGACCTACTGGATCAGTGCCGACATAACCCAATCAGGGTTCCTAAGCCCCTTCCAAAAAGAAGCCAATACACCACCTCCCCGGTTAGATCGTAGTGCTGGGGTGCCAACTTCTGTTGAAGATTTTGCCGTACCGGCTCCGATCTCATCTCACCCCAGCCCCTTGATGGTTCATCCTCCAGGTACTTTACTAATTGTTGTTTCCTTTATTATCGTAGGTAACTATGGACTCATCCCTTGTCAGAACTGCCGAGGAATCCGCGACCGGGTCTCGATCTCAAACTCTTTCCCCTGCTTTAACAGGTAGGTTTCCTTGGGTTACCCATGAGCTGTTACAACACACCTCGATGCTGGATTCCGAGGGTCTTGCTTTACTCCCCCTCGGGGTTCAGGAAGGTTTTTATGTTTGCCTTCCCTGCCCGGGTGAGCCTATTTGCTCTACCCGGGAGGGCAATGATCCCGACTTCTTTTTATTTTATAAAGACATAATTACTCAGTTGGGAGTTCGTCTTCCCTTTACCGACTTCCAAATGCGGGTGTTAGATCATCTGCAAGTCGCCCCTTCTCAAATTCATCCGAATGGCTGGACTTTTATGCAAGCCTTCGAAATTCTTTGCCAAAAACTGGAAATTCCTTGCACTTGTCCCCTATTCTTTTATTTTTTCACTGTCCAAACCAACCGATCAGGTAAAGAACCTGCCAACTGGAAAGGATGGACTTCTTTCCGAGGCCGTAATGACCGCGGCCATTCTGACCGTCGGCTTTTTTCTTTGTATGCCGAGTCCTTCAAGGGCTTCAAAGATAAATTTTTTAAAGTTGTTGCCAAACCCGGCCAACATCCTTTCTTCTCAAACACGTCTGACTCCTCCTCGGGATCCTGGAAGTTTCCCCTATATTGGTCTTCCACTCATCATGATCTTCCTTCTGCTTTTTATCGAACCGACGAGACTCGGTTGTCGGATTTCGATGCTACTTCTGCTGCTCAAATAATGTTATATAAAGAATCGAAAAGCTTGGCCCCCATAGCTTATTATATTCAGTGTGGTCAGTTTGAATTTCCTTTTGAAGATGATAACTGTCCGGAAATTTTAATTCTGTCGTACTAACATTTATTTTGTTGTTGCAGCGGTCGAGATGAACTCCAACCCGGCTCCCCGACCCGCTCACCTCGTGGCCCTCAAGTCTCGAAAGAAGTGAAAGCTGACCGGGGGAAAAGGCAAGGCCACTGCCGGTGACTCCAACCCAGCCCCGGCTCCCACTGATCCAAGTGTGGATATCTCCACAGTTCCTCCTCCGCCTTCTTCTCCGGTTGCCAAGGTGCTCGTCGTCGTCCCCGATGAGCCCATGGCGGACGTTGTTCCCGACGCCCTGGCCCCAACTGATGCCCTTACCTCGGTGCCCAAGTCTCCAGAGGAACGAATTCAACTGTCCCCCCGATCTCTTTGGGACAAGGGCGTGACTCGAGAATTCTTCCAAGTGGCTCGGGCGCCCAAGAGGTATTCTGCCTTGGTGCCTTTTTCCGATCCAGAATTGGAGGAGTTGAGCTCAATGGAGCTGTCTTGCTTGAAAACTGCCACCTTGATAGGAAGCCTAGCATCTTTGAACAAAAAGGCTTGCAAGGTGGCTGCCGAGCTCGAAGCTTCAGAGAATGAGACCCGGCGACTTCAACAGGAGCTGGACTCAGCTCGTGAGAATGCCGCGGCCTCGGCCAAGGAGGTGGAAGCATCTCGGGCTGAGGCTAGAGAAGCACAAGAGTTGGCGACCAAGCTAACTTCCGAGCTCGAGGCTTCCCGGGCCCAGCTTAAAGCTTCTCGGGCGGAGGCTGAATCTTCCCGGGCTGCCGTGGCCAAGTTGGAAGAGAATCTGACCGTGTTTCGAGGTCGGGCCGCCGACGCTCACGACCGGTGTAATCAACTACTCACTGTTAATGAAAATAAAACTAAGCAAGTAGCTGATACCCTCAACGAACTTATGTTTGTTCGGTCGTAGCTAGCCCGGTCCACTGAAGCTTCTTTTAACAATGCTTTGGATCAAATTCGCTTCCTAAATCCCGGCATCGAGCTGAACACCACGGGCATGCACTTCAAATCTTATGTCGGGAATGGCCAGCTGCTGACCGTTTCTGATAGTGAAGAGGAAGAGGCGAGCTCGGTGGGCACGCTCGAGGAGGGTCCAGCTCAGGATGACGGCGGAAACTGAAGGGCCAGGATGCCGGTTTTACATGTATTTTGTTTTTATTGCTCTTTTTTCAAACAATTTCTGAACAACTTATTTTTCTTGACGACGTACAATTTATTGCACTAAGTAATTTACTCGACTTCTATCAGTCTCGATTTACTTTGCCGCTTTATTTCTTCCGTATTCTGGCTCCAATGGCCAAGTATTTTTTAACTCGAATCATCGGTCGGGATTTAAATACTTTCATTTCTTTCGTATTTTGGCTTCTATGGCCGAGTATTATTTTTCCCAAATCACTGGTCGGGATTAAAATATTATTATGGGATCATGTTCTCATCTTAGCAACTGTTAAATGTATTCGTAACGTTAATCTGTAGATGTAATTCTTTCGGGGGACCCGATGATTCACCATGATTAAGTAGTTACGTCGGCCTGATCAAGACCGAGTTAATACAAAACAACGACTAAGCGCTCAAATTTGTGCACAATAAATTCCTTTCAATGAGGATTTCATTAATATTCTTCGAAGATTACATGAATTTCATGATTTCAACAACAGACTTACTCGGGTTTCACGTTCCCGGTTTACATAATCGACTGATGAGAAATACATGACAAATTTAACTGTGATTCCAACTAAAGGTAACCACACAATGAACTCTCATGATCCCTATGACGGGCTCGATGGCCAATTAAAGGGAAACACATGGCGAGAACAATAATCCATGATCCCTATGACAAGCTCAATAACCAATTAAAGGGAAACACATGGTGTCCACGATTCCGATGACGGACTTAAAGCCAACTAAAGGGAAACACATGGTGAAATTCCATGATCCCAATGACGAGCTTAAAGCCAACTAAAGGAAAACACATAGACTTTGTCAGCTGCATATTGTCAGCTATAATATTTCTTCAATTTATCCGCGTTCCATGTCCGTTTGACTTGTTTGCCTTCTAGCGTTTCCAACAGATATGCCCCTTGCCCAAGATTTTGGACAACCCGGTATGGTCCTTCCCAGTTTGCTGCTAACTTTCCATCTCGGGCATTTTTATTCCCGATGTTTGCTCGTCGTAATATGAGATCGCCTTCTTCAAAAGATCTCGGCTTCACTTTTTTATTAAATCTTTGGGCCAACTTTTTTTTTCCTGTGTAAATCTCGGCGATGCGCAGCGGTGCGAATTTCTTCGATTAACTCCAGCTCGACAGTAAGTGCTGTATCATTGTCGTCCGTGTGCTGCCTTCTCCAGGACGGTTGGCCGATCTCTACTGGTATCATGGCTTCACAGCCATACGTCATTCTAAATGGAGTTTCTCCAGTAGCTGTTTGAGCCGTAGTTCCATAGGCCCACAACACATAATAAAGTTGTTCTACCCAATTTGGGCCGGCTTCATGTATTCTTTTCTTTAACCCATCAAGAATAACTTTATTTGCTGCTTCTGCTTGGCTGTTAGATTACGAGTGCTCCACTGAAGCAAAGTGATGCTTGATGTGGAAGCCGGTCATCATTGCTTTGAACGTGCCATCGGCAAATTGTGTCCCGTTATCGGTAACAATTTCTGCCAGGATTCCAAATCTTGCTATTATGTTCCGCTCCAAGAATTTCTGAACACGGGCCGAGGTGATAGCAGCTAACGGCTCGGCCTCGATCCACTTGGTAAAGTAGTCAACGATCATATTAGCCATCTCATTTGTCCTTCCGTAGCTTTGAACGGCCCCAAGAGATCCATGCCCCATTTGTAGAAAGGCCACGGTGCCGTGATCGAACTAAACTCCGATGGAGGGACCCACAATATCTTGGCATGTTTCTAACAACTGTCACACTTCTTAACGTGTTCTGCTGCATCTGCCTTCATCGTCGGCCAAAAATATCCTACGCGAAGAGCCTTTAATGCTAAGGCTCTTGCTCCCATGTGCTGACCGTTAATCCCCTCGTGTATCTCCGAGAGCACGTACTCGGCCTGGTCCGAACTTAGGCACAATAATAGCGGGGTATGGAGACCCCGGCGGTATAGCTCACTGTTGGAACTTTTGGCAAGCGTACCAATTGTCGTTGTAAGTTACAAAATTTATAAAGGTTCGTCTCCACAGGGAATTAATTTTACTTTGGTTGATTAAATTGTTTAACAGTTTAGTAGTTATGTACAGGTGATGAAAATTGAAGATTCATTTGTTGTTTGAATAAAATGAATTGTTGTTTGCATAAAATGAAAATAACA
>PYAF01005385.1:301424-314216 GCA_007407185.1 Glycine tomentella | reverse complement strand
ACCAAATTTGAATTCCTTTCTTCAATTACTAAATTTATTAAACCAATTTTAGTTCCTTAAGGTAATTCATCATACTTTTAATAGACAAAACTCAATTTTGAAGTAATTTAAGACTCCTAGCATATTTAAACTCTATTTATCATAAGCTTCCCTTACCTTGATTGCTTCCTAAAATTTGGACAGCTTTTTCTTCCTTTTCCTTTAATTCTCACGTGAGCTTGTTAGAGTTAATGGTCTTGATTTTCTTTTTGAATGAAGGTATAATTTGAAAGTGATAGGAAGGTTAAAGTGAGAAGGATGCAACACGGCTACCTCTTGGTTTATGTTTGAAAAGGTTTTGAAATTACTTTGAAAGGGACAAAAGGGGTTGCATGGCCACTATTTGTTTTGTTTTGGAAGTGTTTTGAAAATGCTTTTGAAAAGGACCAAGGGCTGCACGTTCACTTAGTGTGCACGGTCCCCACCTTGCTTTTATATAAAACTATTAGCCTTTTGCCTTCCAAATAATTCTACAAATATCTCCCTTAAGTGATCATGACTTACTTTTACTTGTTTAGTTCCCATTGGCTAATGATTTATTATCTTCCATGTGTCTTGCTTCATGAATTTTCCACCGCCTTCTTTCTTGCTTCCTTCTTCACGTGCCATTTCAATTAGTGTAGGAAATTTTATTTGGCTTTTGTTCCATATGTATGGTGCCTTGAATTTAATAGGTTTTTGCACTTTTGAAAAGTCTTAAAGCATTAATTACTCCTTTACACATGGACCAATTGTATTAGGCTAAGTTCTTTATCCTTCCATGTGATCATTCTTTGACTTTTCTAAGGCTTTTCTCCCTTGGTCTTTATGTTGCACGACCAACACTTATTCTTAGGGCCAAAGTTACAAAACTTTTCCTTTTATTCCATATAATAATATCTAAGTTCTTATTGGTCCAATTTGTTTTTAATTAGTAAAATCACTAAACTAACTTGTTAATGAAGTCTATTTATCTTATAATTAAGAGAAAATTCCATAGATTGTTTATATTATTTTTCTGTGTTTTTCAGATACTTAAGTTAGTCTATATTAAGTTCTTTTCAAAAAAATTTATTAAAATTCCTAGAAATTCTAATCCATAGTTTTTTGTCATCTGCTTTGTTGATAATTTGCTCTCTAAGTGTATATTGTCCTTTCCTCAGGTTCTTACATGATTCCCAAAACTATCTGACCATTTCTAAGTTAAAGCGTATTTTGGTCATTTTTAAAATGTCTAGGGGTATTTTCGTCATTTTTGTCTTAAACTAATTTTTGTAAAATAAAAATGCATATTGATCATTTATTGAGAAAAACTCACAAATATGTATCAAATATGAGGGTGTTACATCGATGGATTTCAATATTGCAGACTTGTGATTCTGGTCGATGGAACATGGTTGTACGATAGTACAAAATGACCCTCCTTGTGGCAGTTGCACAAGATGACAACAATAAAATTCTTCCAATAGCCTTTGGTGAAACAGCGAAAGCGTGACTCTTCTTCCTCCAAAATTGAAAAAAGCATGTCACCCCACAACATGATCTATGTTTGATTTTAGACAAACACAAGTAAATAGAAAATGTTTA
The DNA here is from genome assembly GCA_007407185.1 of Glycine tomentella. NCBI lineage: Eukaryota > Viridiplantae > Streptophyta > Magnoliopsida > Fabales > Fabaceae > Glycine > Glycine tomentella. The sequence goes on along the minus strand of PYAF01005385.1, from coordinate 312,611 downwards.
TTCAAGATGTGATAGTGGGTGGACGACACAGAATTGTGTGCATGCATTTGACACTTTGCAAAGAATTACATGAGGAAGTTTAAGAACAATGACATCAAAAAACTAATTATCAATATGGGTTAGTGTCAAACTTCTTTCTTTTCATATTAAATATCACTTAATTTGGTATTATTCACAATATTGACATTGTATGTTTATAACTACTCAGTATATGTAAGGGCAGAGCCTACGTTCAATTTCTATTACAACAATATGAGGGAGGAAGCAAATGGTAATTGAGCAATTAATTGACTCAGCGAGATTCTGTGAGAAAAATGAACTCTCGCATGAGATGGTGGCCGACGATTGAGACACATGACCACCAATCTTGCTGAGTCGATTAATTCAGTACTCAAGAAATCATGAAATCTGTCAATAAGTGTGCTAGTAAAGTCAACATATATAAGGTGTAATGCATTGTTCAACAAAAGAGGGAGAGAAGTCGCAACAATGCTTACATCGGGCTAAATTTATATGCAACTACTAAACAAGGCAATTAAAGATGCACAAAAAAGGCAAACACTCACATTATTCTTGAGTTTGATTGATGTGACACATGGTTCTTGGTCTTTGAGACAATAAACCCGAGAGAGGTTGGGCGCATTGAAAATTTCACGTTTAGGATGGATAAAAGGTTGTGTGATTGTGGCAAATTCCAAAATTGAATATGCCTTGTTCTCATGTTGTTGCTGCTCGTAAGCATACTCACTATAGGTATAGGAACTACATACATCCTGTGTATATGTTGGAAAATGTCTTCAACGTATACAAAGGATTATTTGGAGAATTACGCAACGAAGCATATTGACCATCGTGTCATGAGCCAATAATTTGCTCTAACCCAGAGAAGAAAAGAAATTCCAAGGGTCGTCCTGTCTCCTTTTGTATCCACACCGAAATGAATATTCGAGAATCAGGTCAACCAAAACGATGTTCCATGTGTCGCATGCCAGACCATGCAAACAAAAATTAGTCCCCCAATGTAGGTTCAGCCAACAACGTTAAATTTATGTCATATTCTTTGTATTTTAATTTTTTTTGTATTGTTTCAAATTAAAATATTGTGTTCTATTGTTGGTAATTTTTTTATATATATTTTGTAATTTAAATATGTTAGTTCAATTCAACTTATTCTATTGTTACAATTTTTTGTTTAATTTCAAATATGTATTTTATAATCAAATAAAATTAAAATACAAAGGAAAAGAACACTATATTTAAACTCAAAAATAGAAATAGACAATATTTTAATAAAACAAAATTGGATATATAGTTATTGTACATGAAATGTATGTTAGGGTGAGTTGTTATCCAATCTTTTTTATTTTAAAAATGTAAAAGTAATGGAATACTAAATGTTGCTATTTTTAACTAAATGATTTATAAATCAATTTATTTTATTTTAGTAAAATATTTTAAAATGAATCTATTTAATAATTGGAATATAAATTAGAAAATAAAATACACAAAGGAATGTGTGCAATAGAATGTGTGTAAGTGTTTGTAATATTTATAAAAAAAAATGTTATAGTTTATCATTTGATTGTGTCATATTAAATATTTCATTTCATTTCATTCATGTCTTTCTTTACCTTCTAAACACGTAATTATAAATCTATCCATATATAATATATTTCTATTTCCATATAGTTATCACAAACTTAGCAAGTTCTTAAACTACAAAGTGTTCACACTTTTAAAAAAGATTTTAATGATACAAAAATAAAATGATTTTTAGTTTAAATAACTTAAAACATAAATACAGATAATTAAAAAGTAAAAAAAATATATTCAAAAATAGAAAAATAAAAAAAAAACATAAAAAACCACGTTATAAAATTGGTTACTGGAGTTTGAATATAAAAAAAAACATAAAAAATTATTGTAAGGAAAGTTTTTATATATATTTCATTCCCTTAATGTTCATGTCAATAAATCCATTAAGACAACTTTCGGGTCTCGATTAGGCCTCAAACGCATGAACTAAGTGCAAAATATAGGAAAAAATTACTAAAACTTGAAGATTTCAATCCATAAATGTGACTTTGGACACTTAGATTCTTATTTGTATCAGATGTTTTGGTTAAAACAATTTCATTTCCATAGTTTTCATGTCAATAAAGTCATTAATTCAATTTTTGGATCTCAATTCGACCCTCAAACGCATGAACCAAGTGGCAAAAGATAAAAATAAATTACTAAGACTTGAATATATGAATCCATGAGAACAACTTTGGGCACTTAGATTCTTATTTGTATTAGGTTTTTTGGTTAAAATAATGTTCCACTCTCATAGTTTTCATGTGAATAAAATCATTAAGACAATTTACGAGTCTCAATTAAACCCTCAAACACATGAACCAAGTGGCACAATATAAGAAAAATTTACTAAGACTTAAAGATATGAATCTTTGAGAGCAACTTTGGGCACATAGATTCTTATTTGTATTAGGTGTTTTGGTTAAAATAATATTTCATTCTCATACTTTTCATGTCAATAGAGCCATTAATTACACTTTCGGGTCTTGATTCGGCCCTCAAACGCATGAAACAAGTGACAATATAAGAAAATATTACTAAGACTTGAAGATATGAATCCAGGATGACAACTTTGGGCACTTAGGTTCTTCTTTGTATAAGGTGTTTTGGTTAAACTAACGCTTCATTCTTGTAGTTTTGATGTCAATAAAACCACTAAGACAACTTCAGGGTCTCAATTCAACCCTCAAACGAATGAACCAAGTGGTAAACGATAAGAAAAAATTACTAAGACTTGAAGATATGAATCCATGAGGGCCACTTCGGGCATTTAGATTCTTATTTGTATACTGTTTTGGTTAAAATGATGTTTCATGCCCATAGTTTTCATGTCAATAAACCTATTAAGACAAATTTTGGGTATTAATTGGGCCCTCAAACGCATGAACCAAGTGGGAAAACATAGGAAAAAATTACTAAAACTTGAAGATTTCATTAGATTTTTATTTGTATCAGGTGTTTTGGTTAAAACAATATTTCATTTCCATAATTTTCATGCCAATAAAGCCACTAATTCAATTTTTGGGTCTCGATTTGGCCCTCAAACGCATGAACCAAGTGGGAAAACATAAGAAAAAATTACTAAGATAGATATGAATCCATTTGGGCACTTAGATTTTTATTTGTATCAGGTGTTTTGATTGAAATAATATTTAATCCTCATAGTTTTCATGTCAATAGAGTCATTAATTCAACTTTTGGATCTTGATTCGGCCCTCAAATGCATGAACCAAGTAACAAAACATAAGAAAAAATTACTAAGACTTGAAGATATGATTCCAAGAAGACAACTTTTTTAGATTCTTATTTGTATAAGCTATTTTGGTTAAAATAATACTTCATTCCCATATTTTTCTGTCAATAAAACCATTAAGAAACCTTTTAGGTTTCGAATCGGTGCTCAAACGCTTAAACCAAGTGGCAAAAGATAAGAAAAAATTACTCGGACTTGAAGATATGATTCCATGATGGCAACTTTGGACACTTAGATTCTTATTTGTATATGGTGTTTTGGTTAAAATAATACTTTATTCCCGTAGTTTTCATGCCAATAAAGTAATTAAGACAAATTTCGGGTCTCGATTCGACCCTTAAACACATGAACCAAGTGGAAAAATATAGGAAACAATTACTAAAACTTGAAGATATGAATCCATGATGACAACTTTGGACACTTAAATTCTTATTTGTATCAGGTGTTTTGGTTGATTTTTTTATTTCCCATATTGTTCATGTCAAAAAAACCATTAAGAAAACTTTTGGGTCTCAATTCGGCCCTCAAATTCATGAACCAAGTGGAAAAAATATAAGAATAAATTACTAAGACTTGAAGATATGAATCCATGAGGGCAATTTTGGGCACTTAGATTTTTATTTGTATCAGATGTTTTGATTGAAATAATATTTAATCCCCATAGTTTTCATGTCAATAAAGCCATTAATTCAACTTTCGGGTCTTGATTCGGTCCTCAAATGCATGAACCAAGTGACAAAACATAAGAAAAAATTATTAAGACTTGAAGATATGAATCCATGAGAGCAACTTTGGGCACTTAGATTCTTATTTGTATAAGGTGTTTTAGTTAAAATAAGGTTTTTTCCCATAGTTTTCATGTCAATAAAGGCAATTATGCAAATTTTGGGTCTTGATTCGGCCTTCAAACACATGAAAGAAGTGGCAAAACATAGGAAAAAATTACTAAAAGTTGAAGATTTCAATCAATGAGGACAACTTTGGGCCCTTAAGCTCTTATTTGTATTAGGTGTTTTGGTTAAAATAATGTTTTATTACCATAGTTTCATGTTAATAAAGCCATTAATTCAACTTTTAGGTCTTGATTCGGCCCTTAAATGCATGAACCAGGTGGCAAAATATAAGAAAAAATTATTAAGACTTGACATGAATCCATGAGGGACACTTTGGGCACTTAGATTCTTATTTGTATCAGATGTTTTGGTTAAATAATGTTTCATTCCTATATTTTTCCATGTCAATAAAACCATTAAGGCAACTTTCGGGTCTTGATTCAGCCCTCAAATATTTGAACCAACTGGCAAAAATAAGAAAAAATTACTAAGACTTAAAGATATGAATCCAGGATGACAAGTTTGGACACTTAGATTCTTATTTGTATCAGGTGTTTTGGTTGAAATAATGATTCATTCCCATATTTTTCATGTCAATAAAACTATTAATATAATTTTCGGGTCTTGATTCGACCCTCAAACACATGAATCAAGGGGCCAAAAAACAACAAAAAATTACTAACAATTGAACATTTGAATTCGTAAGGACAACTTTGGACACTTAAGATTTTAATTTGTATATGCTATTTTTGTTAAAATAATGTTTCATTACCTTAGTTTTGATATTAACAAAGCCATTAACACAACTTTTAGGTATCGATTCGATTCTTAAATTCATTGAACGAATAGGGCAAAATGAAGAAAAAATTACTAACACTTGAAGATTTCAATCGATACTCAAATCTTTTGGCATTAAAACACAGATGACGAAAACTCAAAAACACAACAATGAAAACATTCCTATGAGTTCTACAAATCATTAAATAATAAAATGACAATCAAATAAATTAGGTGTGGTTTCTTCGAAACTCGATTCAAGGTTCATTGCTTGAGCGAGGTATTCTTCCAAATCCTCAAAATTGAAAAATTGCCAGAAATTGGTGGTGGATGTGCACATGTTTGTGTGGACGGGTCTGCGGTTGTAATATAAAACTCCAGGAATGTGAGCTTTGAGATGTCTACGAACATGGAAAACATAGTCATTACATCCTCATCATCGTGCAACATGCATACCGTGTACTTGCTACAATCACCAACAAATGATACAGGAAATTGAAAATGTATATCCTTCATCACTTCACATTGGTAGACTAATGTTGTTTCCATTAGCATGCTTCAAGGCATCAAATGACATTTTGTTGTCAAGTTGAACGATCTTTGGTGAACCGCTTACAAACGTTAAACCATGTTTAGTTGTTTTGATCGTGCCATCGTAATACACAATCGCATTGACTAATGACAAAACCATGGTTTAGGATTTAGGGTTAGGATTATGGTTTAGGGTATAAGGTTGCAGAAAGGTTTCTGGTTGTTGTGATGGATCAGACTGCCTTATTGCAGACCATATTTATAATGTTTGATGGCTTGTCACATACACTTCAAAATGAACGGCCAAGATGCCACTGACAAAATCAACGACCTACATATCACCAATTGGAGCAACGAACGTTGAACGACCAAGATCCCACTAACAAAATCAACAACCTAGGTGTCACCAATTGGACCAACGCACATTCAACAACCAAGATTTCACCGATAAAATCAATGGCCTAGATATCACTGATTGGAGGAATGAACGTTGAACGACAAAGATCCCACCGACAAAATAAATGACCTAGATATCATCGAATGAGCTGTGTTACTGTTAGATTTTCCCTATAAATACATTACATGTATTGTCATCATATACACTAACTCACAGACTCACTTTCTCGGGTTCTCATATATCCCTCTTTAAGTTCTTCTCGCATTAGCATTAAAGCCTAAATAATGACATCTACTACTGCTTCAAGATTTGGAGAAGTATGTAATACATTATGTTTAAGTGAATGTTAATTATGTTATGAGTCATAAATGATGATGTTGTTATCATTTTCATTTCTTCAGGTAACAAACGATGTAATTCAGTCATATGCTTAAGTAATGCCCTTTCCAGATCCCAGAATTGAACCTTTGTTGGTTCATGTTGGGTTTTCAGATGTTGCAAAGGTGGAGACCTAAGTAACACATGTTTCATCTTCTTGTTGGTGAATGCATAATCACCTTGGAAGATATTGCTCTACAACTAGGTTTACGTGTTGATGGTAAACCAGTTACTAGCCCAACATATTATGATTGGGAACAAATATGCGCAATATTTATAGGTGTTGTTCCCTTAGAGAATGCATTGGTGGGATCAACACTTAAACTTAAAAAGTTAACAAAACACATGTTGACTCACCCAACAGAGCCCACACCACAAAACCTAGTAGGCCATTGTAGGGCATACATTTTAGGACTCATTGGTGGGGTGTTGATGCCAAACAAGTTAGAGAACAAAGTTTACTTGATGTATCTATCCCTGTTAGCAGATTTTGATTGGATTGGCTGATACAGTTGGGATTCGACATGTTTAGCACATTTGTACAAAGAAATTTATAGGGCTATTTATCCTGCATCCAAAAACTGGGAGGATGTACAATGTTGTTACACTCTTGGGCATGGTATCACATGGCGTTTATTCAACCAAGGGTCGAGCGTCAGCCGTCATATCCACTTACAAATAGGTAAACAAAAAATTCTAACTCAAACAAAGCTCATTTTTCAATAATTTATCTAACACTAACATATCACATTAACCTAGATGGAGCGGTAGAGGCGTACTGTTTTTTGGAATCCCATGTGGTGATGTCATCGGCTAGAGGTCTAGATTCGACAACATATGTAACAAGGATGTTGAACCCTTTGTTTTTTGATTTATTTATTCAAATGTCAATTTCATTGTTTTTAAAATTACTAACACAAATTAATATTTCAGTTCGACTAGATGCCTTACAAAGGTTTTAATTTATTTCTACTAGAAAATGCATACAAGGAGTCCACAATATGGAGTGCTTGTATACCTTTAATCTTTTTTTCAGTGGTAGTATGACATCAACTTGACAGGGTCATGCTCCAATTTGGAGTTTGTCAAGATATACCAGATCCATCGCATAATCTTGACATGAGAGGACATAAAGACACAAATTGAGCAGAGAAACATCAACGGTGGATTACAATTGGAAGGAATGACGCAAATATGTGTTAGTTGGACAACCAATTCTGGGAAAGATTGAACATATGAGTCACTACATAAATTGGTATGAATAAAATTCTAAAATTTTCCTTACACAGTTTGCAACTTATACAAATGTTGGAGTGATATCTCATTCAGCTCCAGACATGGAAACTAAACAACATCCTTCACAACAAAGTCCACCCGTGGTTGCCAACATGCATGATGAAGGACTACCATCACTTGGTCAATCACATGAATTCATGTTACAACCTCATCATCATCAACATGATTATGGGTACAAGCCGCAATTCTTTAGTGAAAGCGAAGAAGACTTTATGTGCAATCTTGTGGGTACAGATCTTTGCACACTAGAGTCTGCTTATGCATACATGCAAAGTATGTCGATATCTTTGTTTACATCCTTTCACCAAAGTATTGCCAACAGTTCTTCCATTAATGACTTCGTTCAGGAAGAACCATTTGTTGTTCCTGACGAACAAGTTGAACCACAACAACATGGTCAAGTACATCGACAACCGACAAGAATTAGGCAACCACCCAGATGTGGTACTGGTGGAGACACACAACATGATTTTCTTGTTCTTGTTAATTCTCCTTGTTTATTATGTCATATTATGTTCGTTCTCAGTTTCCTGTTGTTGCTTGAATGCATAGTAAATAATGCATTAATTCACTGAGCATTGCATTTTTCTTATACAAATTTCCTGAACATTTATTTCTTAAAGAAGATTTGACCCCATGTTGTTTGTTTTGAGACGATGTGACTGCACAATGGTTTCTACGAGACGATTTGACTGAACACTATTTTTTCGAATTTTTCAAACTAGATATATGTCGATTTGACTGAACACTATTTGATGGTTGTGTTGTATGCGATTGTATGGAGCTAAAACACGAAGATGATGTTGAAAAAATGTTTTTCATTTATTTAGAATATAGTAGCAAAGGTCTAGTTGAGTTGAATGTAACTTTTGGGCGTTCTCCAAAGGAAATCCTTGCCCAGCTATGTAAACCAACAATGACTGATGAGATAATTGCTCTGGTGTGTGATGAATATATGTAGTCATTACACAAAATACTTGTCACTTTTTTAGAATAAACTTGTAATTCATAATTGGAATTCTGTTGTTGCTTTTGTTTTAAACATTATCTACTTTAATCGTGTTAGTCCTAGAGGATTATGATGTTTACCTAAGTTTCATCATTGGAATTCATCATTCGTCTTCTTCAAACTAGATAGATTTGGTTTTGTTTAAGGATTAATTATATTTTAAAAATAATGTTTAAGTAATAATAGTTTTACATGAATTAATTCATACTATTAAAATTGTAAATGTTCTATTTATTTAATTTGGTTAGGTAAAATAATTAGATCACTTAAATATATGTATGTTTGAAAAATATTTAACTAAATTATATTTATATTGAGTATTCAAATATGTGCAATTTTCTATAAAATAAATTCGACATAAATTTTAAGTTTTTATAAATAAATATATATCAACAAAAAAAAAAAGTGTCCAAAAACAGGACGAAATTAGTAACACTTGAAGATTTTACTTGTTAGGAATCTTGCAGAGCTTTGTCCTCTGTGCCAAAAAATGAGTGGTCGAGGTTGCACCAATGACAATCAATGACCCATAACGCATTCACATAAACTAAGTTACTGTTCACCAGTCAAGAATCTCGCAGAGTTTTGTCCTCTGGGCTTGAAAAGGAGTGGCGAAGATAGCACCGATGATATTCAACGACACATAATGCATTCAAGTAAATGATGTTACTGTTCACCTGTTAGGAATCCTGTAGATTGCACTGACGACAATCAATGACCCATAATGCATTCTTGTAAACGAGGTTATTGTTCACATGTTAGGAATCCTGCACAACTTTGTCCTCTGTGCCAGAAAAGGAGTGACCGAGATTGCACCGACGACAATCAAAGGCCAACAATGCATTTACGTAAATGAGGTTATTGTTTATCCATCAGGAATCTTGCATAACTTTGTGCCACAAAAAGGATTGACCACATGTTGCTTTTTCCCATACAATTTTTACGTCGCATTGCTTATTTCGAGACTATGTGACTAAACAATGCGTTCTATGAGATGATTAGACTAAACACTAATTTTTTCGAATAACATAAACCAAACGTAATTAATTAAGACTCAATCTAAACCGTTTATGTTGTCGGTGTGATCTTAACTGTTGGTATTAGTCACATGAAAACAGTACATCATCTATTAGATATAGAGCGGGGGGGTTAGTTGCAACTCAACACCTTTGTTTGCTACTCACCCTACCTCATCACCTTCAAACCATTTTTTTTCTCACAAAGTCTAATTCATAATGGAAAACAATCCATGGGAGCTTCTCGACATTGATAACTCAGACCTTCCATTCTTTGTTCGCCCAACTAACAAGTCATCCTCCTGTTCAACAGGACTTATTCTTGGTCCGGCTGGGGCTGTACAAGCTGCCATGACAAATCGATAATCTAGGGAGCCACTCCAACTCAAGAATTCATAATGCATGCCCACCAAATAACCCAACGTGAGTTTAACATAAATCCATGGTTATATGCTTTAGATTTTGTTCGATTACAAGATCAGCTATTGTAAAACATTATTTGTATTTGATACACCTAAACATTCAATTTATTGTTAAATTCATATAATTGTAGGGCTAGTAAATGCTGATGACACACCTCAGGGACCATTAGAGTCCGTTGATTATACTTTTGATCGTGTACCTTTAATGATCATCATTGTCAAAAGACGTACCCCAACACTTTTAGCGACATGAGAGTTATGCTCAAGGTAGTTTACTTTAATTCGTTCTTTAACGATTACATTACTATTGATGCCACCATGAAACGAACAATCATAGAAGGTCAAGATTGTAGCCCATATATGACGGACATTCACGTTGATTCTGTCTTAGTTATGCGAGATGTAAGTTTGTTACTTTCGTTAATCTTACTTTCTGTGTCTATAGAGTTTATTTTTTACTGAACTAAATGATATACTCTACAAGCGGTTGTGTTTTGTCCATTTCCTCCTTACTCCAAATGTTATTTGAATATTACACTACACAATGTTGTGAAGGTAATGTTTTTGCATTTTAGATTACCAATAATTTTGGTATTCACAAATTTACATTGTATACCTATATGTTGTTCATATGACACGTGTTTCTGAAAGAGAATTGACCTCTTGTCAAGCCGTCTGTGTTTCGTGCATACACCATGCATCAAGTGGGTTTCATCAATGGCTTATCATTTATATTTCTTTTTATATGTGATGTTCTTTTATTTCGTGGGTGTAATGTTGTTTCATTTTATGGATTATCATTTATATACTAAAGATTTGGGAAAATAAATATTGAAAGGGATGAAACATCAATAAAATTGTCTGGTTTCATTTAAGGATTAATTATTTTTTAAAAAATACTATTGTAGATTAATTCATATTAAGGTACTCATAGTTTTACACTAATGCAAACTATCTAAATTGAACATGTTTCATTTAAATAATTTGTTTCGATAAAATAATTACATAACTTAAATATATGCATTTTTCTTAAATATCTAACTAAATTATATTTGTACTAAGTATTTAAATATATGGATCTATCTTAATTGCTATTCTAGATAAATTCTATTTTAAATAATTTAATATATATAAATTATTGAACTAAATAAATTAAACAAATAAATAAAAACAAACAGTTCAAGTTTTAAATAAAAA
>PYAF01005385.1:289233-301324 GCA_007407185.1 Glycine tomentella | reverse complement strand
AAGAAATCAAACAAAATAAAAAACAATTTTAAATAAACAAAAATAAAAAACTCAACAATATAATTTAAAAAAAAACAATTCATTTTTAAATAACAAACCAAAAATACAAAATAATTTAAAAAATAAAAACAAACACATTTTTTTTAAAAAAACAAAGGGTAACAAAAAATTGGAAAATTATTTTAAAAAAATAAAAAAACAAAACTGAAACTAATAACAATTTTAAAAAATAAAATGTTAAAAACTCAATTAAAGAAATGAAAAAAAAAAATTCTAACCTATGTTTTTAAAAAAATAGTAACGTCATTATGAAAAAAAAGACATTAAAAAATCAGTTCCACCAGAAACCGATTTTTTAACATTAAAACTCAAAATTAAAATAAAAGAAAGGTGAGAAATCAGTTTTGGAGGAATCCATTACTTATCTACGAAGAATAATTTGTATCATAAATATAAATAATTGGTATCTTATATTATTTAGATTAATATTTATTTATTTTTATTATTTGGGTCAAAAATTGCTAGCAATTGCCAATAAAATTATATTAAACATAGCTGTAACGTTATCATTAAGTCGCTGCATGCTTTGACTTTAAAATAGTGTGAAATTTTGTTTAGTTCAATACTTCTTTTTTTTCTTATTTATAAGACATGATTATTAAATTATACTTATTAAAAAAAATTTAGGTATTAATATTAAATTTGTCTTTTTAATTATAATATTTTTCAAATTCACCCTTGACATTAATAAAAAGTTATTTATTCTTTCTAAATTTTATAAGAAAAGAAAATAATAATTCAAACTAACATTTAATTATAAATTAAAATATTTTAATAAAAAAATAATTAATATATAAGAGAGATAAAATAAAATGTTGCACAATTATTTTTGGGTAAATAGCTATTTTGGTTCCTGAATGTGTAAAGCGCTAACAAATTCATCATCGAAAAATGAAAATTCAAATTTTTGTCTGGAAAAGTGAAAAAATACGTCAAATTCATTCATATGTTAATTTCCGTTTGTTATCGTTAATTAAAAGAGCCTATGTGGCACATTCAAGGACAACGAATTTGTCAGCGCTCTACCAAAAATATAATTTAATATTCATCTTCTCCATTTTTTTAATCATTGCAAGCATAAAATTATAATAAACACTTAAAAATTAGGAAAGGAAACATAAGTTAAAACAAACATAATAGTAAGCATAATACTGATTACTAAACATAATTTGTTTGCTGCTCTTAAATTTCTATTGTAACAACATTAGGTAATAACAAAATCAAGTTGAATCTCATTTTTTTTTGTAAGGATTAATGTAATGACTATGCATTTTTGTTTGAATCTCATATTTTGGATAAGGTATTGTCACATTAGAAATTTCAAAGCAAAAATATGAGATAGTATCTTACCCAAAATATGAGACTCAAACAAATTAAAATGCACAACCATTAAATTAATCCTTATAAAATGAGACTCAAGTTGATTTTGTCACTACCTAATATTGTCATAATAGAAATTTCATAGTAAGAGATAAATTATGCTTATTAATCAATATTATATTTATTATTATGTTTATTTTAACTTATGTTAGCTTTCCTTTTTTTGAGTGTTTATTATAATGTTATACTTGTAATTATTAAAAAAGGGAGAAGATGAAGATTAAATTATATTTTTGGTAGAACGCTGACAAATTCGTCCCTGAATGTGTAGAGCGTTGATAAATTTGTCCTTGAATGTACCACATAGACTCTTTCATTAACGGTAACGGATTGAAGTTAACAGATGAATGAATTTATCGCACTTTTTTCATTTTCAAAGATAAAAATTTGAATTGCTATCTTGGGACAAATTTATGCACTCTACACATTTAGAAATAAAAATGATTATTTAACCATCTTTTTTATTGACAATGCCATATATACAGGGAAGAGTCAAAAGGAGTACTTCAATTAATCAAATCTATGATCTAATTTTTAATGGCATATTCGTAAATTCTGACCAAGCACCGAGGATATTAGGAATACAAAGGATAACGTGTGGTAAAGGATTTTTCCGTGGCACAAACGAAATTTTTAGCATTTTTTGTTTTATTCCTGCAAAGATCAATGTCTTCAGCATTTCAAGTTTCTCTCCTACCAATAATGGAGTCCTGTTGTTGAATGTCGACCAATAAAAACATCCTTGTGTTCGAAAGTTTCAGAAGAAAAGTGCAAGCTTTGCAAGTTTGAAGGTTATTATTATTATGGCACAGTTCACTACGCAGGGTCGCCTAAAGCTTCTCTTCAATGGGGAGGGTGTGTCTTCTGTTTTGGAGCACAAGGACCCTTTTCTCTACAAGTGCAGATCAGTTCAGACCCACAAGAGAAGAACAAGGTACGCAGGTTCTTCTGCCAGAATTTACTATGCATCCAAATCATTTCTGAGTAGCAAAACCCACCGTTGTAATGCGGAGGCACGGCACACTTCTGGCAATGGGAGTGTTCATGATGAATATGATGATGATGATGATGATGATGAGGATGAGGAGGAGGAGGTGTTTGACCGAGATGGCTTGTCTTGTTTCCGGGGTTTGGTGTTGGACATAGCTTACAGGTCACATTATTCTTTTAAAAAATTGTATCTTTTTTAACTATTGCCATGCATGCACAGCAATAATATGATGTTGTAACTTTTTTTCCCCCTTAATTTGTGCTCTTTACATTTTACAGGGATTGGGAAAGTTCATTTGGGGTTTTACACTTCAGGGTGGTCTTATGCTTTTACAATTACTTTTTCTGTACTACTTTGTTGATTCTGAATCTTTCCAGCTGGTTTTATAGCAAGTTTTTTGGTAGGTTGTAGTATCACTCTAGGAAGACTGGTGATTTGGTGTGGTGCTTTGGGAGTTTCATGATAAGGTATTGATTGTGATGCATTGTGCTATTTGGAGTGATGGTAATAATTCCTTTGTTAGGGAATTTCATTGAAAAATTATGAGAAACACTGTTTTGTTAAATAGCGGCCATGGCGGAATGGCATGGCTGATTATTTACCAACCATAGGCAATTTGTGAAGGGAGGCCCGCCATGGCAGCACTGTAAGGTGCAATGACATGTTTATATGGCTGAATTTCGGCCTTCCACCATGAACTGCCATCTTCCATTGATAACACTGAAACAGTTGGTTTGATTAACTAATAGTTACCAAAAGATGGTTCTTGAAGCCTGGTTCCGTATAATTGCATACTTCTGCCATCAATGGTAGATGCACAAGTTAGTCCATGAGGTGAGGATTCAATGTGGGATCTCCACACACTCTCCTCGAATGTGAGGCCGATGATAGGTTTTCATGCCTTATTGAGTATGGACCGGGACTTAATTTAACACCAAAAAGCTAGCTCATGAGGTGAGGATTACCTAAGCCTTTATAGACGCTACTTTGGTTATATCTATATAGTCAATGTGGATCTCAACGTGTATTTTATCTTTGAGTACTCTACTTTGGTTATATCTATAGTTGATGTGGGATCAATATGTGTGTTTTATCTGAGTGACTATTTTATGACATTTGTTGTTTGCTTTGGGAAATTCAGGATCACTATCCAGGTGAATTTGCATTATTTGTGATGTGGGTTCTACACACATGCATGCATGTTTATATTTCTCGCTTTATTATTTATTGTATTTTCAATTGAGATAGGATAAATGTAAGAACCAAAAATTGATAACTGGTTGTTGATTATGCATGCTTTCAAAAAAACTATGTGGTGTCATTGCTTCCTCCCAGTTATTATCAAATTTTCAGGGATGAAATAGTATATACTTTATAGCCTCAGTGTTTAATGTGTGTGAATAGTATGAAATTGTGACGATTTATTTTCTCTTGTATAGTCACCAATATCAAGACACCTGCTCAGTTGTTTGCTTATGGTTCTGACTGCTGTCATCCTGCTCCAGGCCAGTAAATGTCGTAGGCTGGAAACGTGCTATATGTTTGGAGTTTATGGAGAAGGTCAGATATCTTTGCTCAACCTTTTCATTTGTTATGGTAATTATTGTTTGCAATTAGACTATTTCAAGTAATTTATCGTTTTGTGATTGACATGAATATACAAAACCTTGGTACTTGATACTTGATTAAGTCATGCCATAGGATTTGCTTTTTGGTCAGTGTGTAATCTAAACCTGTTTTCTTCCCCAGGTCTAATAGTCAATTTGCACATACCAAGACACAGACACAAATACTGATTCCAGCAACAAATTTTGACTCTCTATTTCTTTTTCTTTTTAAACAAATACTGACATATGGTTATTATGCTTTGAAATCTCGCATTTCCAGGCAGATGTACTGGAGTACTATGCTAAGACAGTGAACTCCCCCAGTGGATCTTTCTATATACCAGCTGTCTTAAGGGTATGCGCACAGTAATGCTTTTGGTTTATTAATATTTCTGGTGCTTGGCCACTATTCTAGTAAAACCAGTGACTGTACTTTACTATCAGCATGTATACTTTTTGTATTTTAATATAAATATAAATGAATATTAAGCAAACGGTTATTTCTGGTGCTTGTTAATTGTCTGCTCTAATAAAGATGAGCTCAACTTAATCTTCTTTTGGTTATTGGTACAGGTTCCTCATTTACTTCAGGTTGTTAAAAGAAGAATAATGAAGAACAATCTTAGTCGGAAAAATATTCTATTTCGGGACAATTACACCTGTCAGTAAGTGTTCTCTATTGAAGTTTGATTTTTAATAAATGTAAATATGTTTAATTTCAGTCATTCAACACAACAAACAGAAACTCCTTTTTTCATAGCCAGTCCCAATCCTAGGTTAAGGAGGAGGGTTGTGTTAGGCCCTAGGCAGCCAACATAAAACTCGCCAATATAGCGAACATGACGGTAGACCAGGTTGAATAATCAATCAGGATTATCACTGCTGAAGGAAATTTAGGGTCTTTCATATATTTCTGTATACAGCACTAGTACTTAAAAGATTCAACCGTGTGTTAGGAGTTAGGACAGAATGGTTGTTGCTTGGAAGATTACAGGTAAAAAAAAAAAAAAGTAGTTACAAGTTGGTTAAGACTGATAGAGGGTATTGGTTAAATAGATGAATTGGGGGGAAGCAAGTGTTGGGAGAGGATACAGGGAAATGAATTTGGACAGAACCCAACAAGGGCTTGCTCAATTGTGAAAGGGGAAACTAATGGTGGAGAGATCTTTCTCCTTGTTCTGTTTGCTTTAAGTCAAGCAATAAAATCATGTTTTTCTTTTCTATTTTTCCATTTTGGGTTCCTAACATTATGTATAGATCATCAGAATTGCAAATAGAACATTATATTATGTGGATGGATGATATCCGTGGTGTTAAGTAGCATATTTCTGGCAAAAGCCCAACTGGCCATGCTTTAAGTTGTGCTATTAAAGTTTATGCTCCCATCCCACTATCGCAGTAAGGAAATCCTAGAAGTTGTCCTAGAAGTTGTTTTTCTTTTTTCCTATTAAAAGGAATGATTCTCCATATGTGGGGTGTGGGAGACTCGAAACCTAGAGAAGAATTCCATGTTCCTTAATTTTCGGGTTAAAAATAAAACTATTGAACTGAGCATCAATTTACAGAACTATAACCTTAATGAACATCAACATCAATAGCACATCAATAGCACCTTTAATCCAAGCTAATTGGGATCGATGGTAGATGAACCCAATGATAGATACTAGGATGTTGAAAAAAAAAGTGGAAGGAGAAGGGGAAGGGAAAGGAGAAATAAGATAAAAGAAAAGAAGGGGGAAAGAAGGAGGGGGAAGATGAAGAGGAAAATGACAAAAAGGGATCATCTGGAACATAGAGATAACGAGTCTAACTCTCCACCAAGCTTATAGCTTTTCTCCATTTTGTCTTAAGACACACCATCCGTCAATCTATATCTTACTCTATTAAGTCTTGTTTAACTACCTTTCGGTCCTTTCCCTAGATAAGTTATGGTCTACCTCTACTTCTCTGTGTCGAGTTCTTGATAACAAATTTTTGTTCTTAGGGGAGCATCCAGGGGTCGTCACATTACGTGCCCAAACCACCTCAATCTATGTTTCGTCATCTTTTCACTCACCGGTACTATTGCTACCTTCGTCGAATATCATAATTTCTTATCTTATTCATCTTCGTATAATCACATATCCACCTTAACATCCTCATTTCTGCTACCCCTATTTTATGTTCATGTTGTCTATGTGCTGGCCAATATTCAGCTCCATATAACATTATATATCTTATAGTTGCTCTATAGAATTTTCCTTTTACCTTAGGAGGAATTTTGCAGTCATAAAAAAAATCAAATGCACTCCGTCATTTCATCCATCCTTCTCTGATTCTATGATTTACATTCTCATCAATTTCTCCACCTTTTTACAAAATTGATCCCAAGTATCGGAAAACATCTTTCTTGGGTACCCCTTGACCATGTAGATGCACGAGGTCTTGATCACCATCTCTTATCAGCGAAAACTGACATTTCATATATTCAGTCTTGCTCTGGTTTAACGTGAATCCTTTAGACTCCAAAGTGTTTTTCCACAATTCAAGTTTTCTATTAGCATCGTCTTTGGTCTCATCAGTAAGCACAATATCATTTGCAAAAAGTATCCACCACGACACTTCCTCTTGAATATTTTTGATTTGTTCATCCATCACTAGGATAAAGAGATAAAGATTAAGAGCCAAACCTTGGTGTATATCTACCATGATAGGAAAATAACTTGATGTTCCATTACAAACTTTCACACATGTGGTAGCCCATCATACATATCCTTGATTGCATTTACATACTTTAATGATACTTTTTTCTTCTCAAGATCCCACCATAAAACTTTTCTTGGGACCTTATCGTATGTTTTCTCAAGATCTATGAACACCATATGTAAGTCTTTCTTCTTTTCTTGATACCTTTCCATTAATTGTCGCGTCAAGAAAATGACTTCCATGGTATATCTTTCTGGCATAAATCCAAATTGATTTACAGAAACCTTGGTCTCACTCCTCAAGCGTTGTTCAATAACTCTCTCCCACAACTTCATAGTATGGCTCATAAGCTTAATGTTTCTATAGTTAGAACAATTTTGGATATTTTCCTTATTTTTGTAAATAGGCACAAACATACGTTTTTTCCAAGCATCAGACATCTTATTTGTTTGAAGTATCTTATTGAAAAGATTGGTCAGTCATTTTATTATCACATCCCTCAGGCCTCTCCACACTTCAATAGGGACGTCATTGGGTTCCAAAGCTTTATTATTCTCTATCCTCTTTGAAGTCTCCTTAACTTCATGTGTATTAATTCTATGCACAAATCTTCTATCCGGATCATCATAAGCGTCCTCCAAGTCCACCTCAATTTTATTGTCATCCCCATTAAAAAGTTTGTTAAAGTAGTTCATCCATCTTTCATTTACATCTTCATCTCTTACCAAAAGTTTTTGATTTTCATCCTTGATGCATCTAATTTGAGTGAGATCTTTACTCTTCTTCTCTCATTTTTGCAAGTTTGTATATACGTTTTTTACCATCCTTGCTTCCAAGATTTTTATACAAATCGACAAAAACCTTGCCTCTAGCTTCTCGCACTGCCCTCTTTGCATTTTTCTCGCTAATCTAAATTTTTGCAAGTTCTCATCATTGGGACTTTTATGCAAAGATCTAAAACATTCTTTCTTTTGTTTAATTGCCTCCTACACTTCTCCATTCCACCACCATGTTTCCTCTGTAAGAAATCGCTTTCCGTTACTTTCTCTCAGCACCCTCCTTCCTACATTTTGGATAAACAGTCATCTCATTCCATATTTCATTTGCTTCACAAACAAACTTCCATGGTCCTTCACACAACATGTTTTCCTTGAACTCTATTTGTTTTTTCTCCAATAGCTTTACTATCTTATCTTTGAGTTTTGAGTCATATTCCTCATAATAAGTACTTTGTTGAACCAAACCTCTACAACTACCAGCTTATGTTGTGTAGCGATATACTCTCCAGGGAAAACCTTGCAGTCGATACAAGAATTTATATCTTCTCTTCTAGCCATAAAGAAATCAATTTGACTACGATTTTGGCCACTATGGTAAGTGATAAGATGAGACTCTCGTTTTTGGAAAAAGGTGTTTGTTAGCATCAAATCATATGCTAGTGCAACGTTCAAGATATCTTCTCTAGTCTCATTTCTTGTCCCATAGCCAAAACCTCCATGAATTCTATCAAAAGCTCCACTACTTTTACCAACATGACCATTTAGATCTTCTCCTCGGAAAATCTTCTCCTCTCGTGATATCCCTCTCAAAACCTCCTCCAAGTCTTCCCAAAATTGGATCTTATCATTTGATTGCAGTCCAACTTGGGATGCATACACACTAAGAATATTTAAAATTAAATCACCCACTACAAGCTTAATCAACATAATCTTGTCGCCTTTCCTTTTGACATCAATAACTTTATCTCTGAAACTTCTATCGATCATAATTCCAACACCATTTCTACTCTTGTTTATATCTGTATACCACAACTTGAAATTGGTGTCTTCCACTTCCTTGGCGTTTTTTCCAACCCACTTAGTTTCTTGCAAGCAAACAATATTCACTTTTCTTCTGGCAAAAACATCTGCTAACTTCCTCAGTTTACCCGTTAAGGTTCCTATGTTCCTGCTTCCCAATGGCATCCTTAACCCCTGGACGGTGTTTGCCCACCACGCTCGCTCATCTGCGTGTTGGGACCCTGACCTACTTGTCACCAAATCCGGGTGAAGCCCTGACGCTTTTCCTTGAGGCAAGGACCCTAGCTCACTTATCACTACATTCCGAGATCGATGCAGCACCTTGCCTTGTGACAAGGGCCCTAGTCCATTTTTCGCTGCACTCGGGGCCCGATGTAATGCGTCGCTATGAAGGGTATGCCCCAACGAAATATCATAATGCTTCATTTCATAAATATAGCTGTTTTTTACCACCCGTTCGCAACACCTGACGCCAACCCTCCTCCTTTATCCGTGCTTGGGACAGGCCATGCATGTAAGCACACATAGGCGGAGTTAACTATAACCTTAATCCAGCTGAATTTTACCCTTGGTTGGGTTGGTTTCAAATTCAAATATGAAATCCCTAATCATGTCCCCCATTCTCTAATTTGGCACAACAAAATTCATTCACATAGTAATTTATTAGAATCAACTATCTTAGAATGAGTTTGGACATAATTCGACCTCAAAAGCTCGTAAGCTGAAGGTTGTCCACTACTTATATATATTATTTTGGCACTATCTTTAGTCAATATGAGACTTGTTTTTTTCCCAATACACCCCTTCACGCCTATACATTATTATGCTTGATGTATAGATAATATTATAGGTGGCCCAATAGCGGATCTGGGTTAGGCTATGATACTATCTTAGAATAGAGGTTTATGCCTAACTCAACCCCTAAAAGCTTTTTATGAAATTACCAAGAGAAAAAGGATGCAGTGGTGATCTTGCCTTTTTAAGTAATTAGGTTAGTTGAGATACAAGTCCTTGCACTGATATGATATTTACCTTACCAACAGGTATTGCTCTTCGCATGAGAATTTGACCATTGATCATGTTGTGCCCGCTGCACTAGGTGGAGAATGGACATGGGAAAATCTAGTAAGATAATCTTTTATGCATGTAGAAAATACTGTTGGAAACTACATAATAATAAACATATTATTTTCTCTAATTTGCCAAGATTCATTATAACTTAAAGAATCGAGTTACAATTGTTAGCCTAATTATTCTTTCCTGTAAATTGTATCTTGTATTTGTTTTTTCCATGTAATTATTCTGTATATATATCCCTAGGCTGAGTGTGTTTTTCACTCAAGCTAATTTCAGACTAGTATTTTCTCAAATATTTTTCCTCCCTTAGAGTTTTAAGTTGGTATCAGACTGGCTGACTGGGTTAATCCCATCACTCCTGCGGATCCAGTGTTTGCCAAGGCTGAATCTCAGACCCACGTTCATTGTTCCTCGGACTTGACCTTATTTGCTGTCTCTCCTGGGAATTTATGGCCAACCTTTCAACTCTCATCACCAGAATTCATCTTTGTTGTTTCCTTTGTTCCAAAAAGTTTTGTGGAAGCACCGTTCACATTACTGTTTGTTCATACTGTTCAAAGGGTGCTTTCCAGAGGCTGTTTTTCTCCGTCTGTTCTCTAACATTGTTTGCTATTCGATTTGGACAGTGGGTTATTGTACCCATTATTGTTGAAGTCTTGGCTGTTCATGTTTGTCATTGTTTACCCCTATCATGTTGCTCCTATTTCGTTACATTCGTTAAATACATCTTAACGGCTTTTGGACCAACCTTTGATTCCTTCAACATTCTGTTAGATAATGAATACAAGGAATACTTTCAACTTAAAGCACCCAATGAAGATCATCTTCAAATGTTGGATCCTTGATGTTGGATTCTAGTGCTTTTGATCACATTGCTAGTAATCCTTCTCTTTTCTCAAATTTTTCATCCACCTAATCTCCTCATTTCATCACCCTTGGTGATGGTTCAAAGGCCAAAGCCATTGGAATTCATCAAGATGTACCTCTTCTTTCATTGACTTTGGCTTCAGTTCTTTTTATATTTAAGTGCCCTTTTAACTTTTATTCCATAAGTTAACTTACTAGCACTCTTTATTGTTCCACAACCTTTTTTACCGAGTCTTTTTCATATGCAGAATTGGAGAAGTAGAAATGTAATTGGCATAGGCTTTGAATCACAAGGACTCTACTATCTTTCAACCTTCATCTACCATTGGTGCTATTTTAGCATCCCCTAACCTTCAGTGTTGTTTAGGTCACCTAAAGTATACAATTTAAAAAGATGATTCCTCATCTCTCTCATTTACAATCTTTTGAATGTGAGTCTTGCCAGCTTGGGAAACATGTTCGGGCTACTTTCCAAATAAAGGACGATAGTCAGTTTGATCCTCCCTTTGATATTGTTCACTCAAATGTTTGGGGGTCTAGTCCAGTTAGTTATCCGAGCTTATAGGTATTTTGTTTCTTTCATTGATGATTTCTCAAGATGCACTTGAATATTTTTAATGAAAAATCATCCTAAAATGTTTTTTTTTTCTTTCTAAATTTTTGTTCTAATATTCATACTACATTTGGACAAACTACCTGTATTTTACGAAGTGACAATTGAAGAGTATTTTTCTCCACTCTTTAATTCTTTTACGTCTTCATATGGTATGATCCGTCAATCTAGTTGTCCTAATTCCCACAAGAAAATGGAATTGCAGAAAGAAAATGCTCTCACCTTCTTGACATTCCTGGGGAGAGGAGGTTTCTATTCTTATAGCAAGTTATCTAATAAACTGCATTTCATCTTCGGTTTATGTAACCAAGTTCCTCATTCTCTCTTGTTTGCTAAAGAATCTCTTTAAAAAGTTCCTAGCTGTGTATTTGATTGTACTTGTTTTGTGCATGATATTTCTCTCGGTAAATATATATTATTTGCTTGTGCTATCAAATGCATATTTTTTTGAACTATCCCAATTGTTAATCTTCATATTTTGAATCCTCAAGAATCAATCTTCCCAACCACAATAGTTTTTTCCTTGCTCACTCATTACTTATCAGCTTCGTCCTTGACATATGGCTCTAGAACTCATATACAGTATTTGCCGATGACAGGTGACTGCTTGTGCCAAATGCAACTGCAAAAAGGGTAGAAAAACTTTAGAGGAAGCAAAAATGAAGTTGATTAAGCCCCCAAAGGTACCACCTACTTAACTAACTACAGCATATATGCTTTCTTCCTACGATGGCTTGATTGCTACCAAGGAGTTGCCAATGTTAAATTTCATCTTTCAATTACTTTGTTTAATTGAAACATACTACCTATTTTAACATATTCATGCATTTTAATGTTTCCTCTTTCATGATTAAGTAGAATGTTACTCTTGTAATTCAGGTTCCAAAGGACTATGACATTCTTGCCATACCTCTAACTGCCGCAGCTCTAAGGATGCTGACAATAAGAAAGGGAACACCTGAAGAATGGCGTCAGTATCTAAGGTCTCCTTGAGTTAATCTTCAGTGGTAGC
>PYAF01005385.1:277257-289133 GCA_007407185.1 Glycine tomentella | reverse complement strand
CCTCCCCCCCCCCCCCCCCCCCCAAAAAAAAAAAAAAAACAGAAAGGAAGAAAAAAGAATCCTGATTTTTAGTTTATTTTAAGACACTTCAATTTTATAAAGAAATTCATTGTAAACAGTGCTCTTCAGTCCCCAATGATTGTGTAAAACCTATGCATATTAATTCCTGTCTATAGTTGTATATTAATATTGCCAGACCTTCATCACTTGGAGGACTTGGTTTTGTAGCTACTTGTTGGCGCATGGATTAGTATGTGGTGGTACTCCTGGTGAAATTAAGAATTGATATGTAACTAATCTAATCCTCAGAATATTTACCTCTCATCCATTATGTTTGTTTACCCTTGTGAGTTGGAACTAGTTGTGTCTGTCCTAACCTTGACTAGGGCAACCATCTCATTCTAAATTTGAATTATTCACCCCAAAAAATTTAGAACCGATTATCTTGCTTTCAAAATATAGTAATGGGTTCACATTGTGTTGTCTTTAGTGCACCCACATTCAATTTCATATTTGATGAGAATGCAGAGTTGTTGCAAGATCCGTACTAGCATGTAATGCTTGCCCTGAGCAAAAACTAAACAAACATACACACAAACGGTTGATACTACTTTAGTAAGAGTAATGCTGCTTACAGAAGTTTAAATTCAAATGCAATCAATCTTGGTATTAGTAGACATTTCCATGCTAGTAATATCCAATCATGTTAAGCAAATGTTGCTATGTAGGGATTCTTCTTATGCGAATCTAAGTTATTTAATTATCTTAATGCTTGAAAATTTAAAAAAAGGAGGTTTTGTAGAAGGCCTGACAAATGAATTATCAAAACCATGATATATATGTTTATCAACATGGAAATGTAGAGTTCTGATGCATCTTTGGTTCTCATGCTATAGTACCATGTTCTTTTCAAAGTTTGAGAATGGTATTTTCAGACATAATAAATGTCCTCTAAATTTTATATGGTTGCTCAGTAGGAGTCTTCTGTTCTGGCACTTCACATGGTTCTCTGTTTCAATGGAGCAACTTGTGTTGATCTGCAAACAGCACGACTATTATGCAATGGTTCAGAAATGGACCTAACACATGATATGTAGTTATGCCACTATTTATGCCATAGAAGTTTTAACATTGGACAAAACTTATGCAATTTCTTAGTTTCTTTTAGTGTTCTTCAATTAAAATAGGAGTTTCAGCTCGATAACCAGGCAACAAAGGTACTCATTAACGAAAAACTTCAATTATGATGAGAGAAAGTATTTATGTTTTGTACTTTGAATTATAATTAAAATGCGTATTAAATAAATATTTTTTAATATATAAATTATATTTTGGATTTACCATAAATGATTTATATTGTGATATAAGATTATTTTTAAGTTTTAACTGTTGATAATTTATTTTTAAAAATATTGAAATCTAATTTAAAAATTATACCAAAATTATAGGATAAAAAGACATATAATCAAGAAAATTAAGTATGTAGATACAGTAAAAGAAAAATATTTGAGACAGTAGAATATAATTTTTTTAAAATTCGTTGTATCAAATTAAATTTGAAATTAAAATTACAAAATATGTTTTAAAGGAGTAAAAATTAAATGAAATGTTCAATATATGATATTAGGAGATGTGACTCAATAGTCATAACAATGCCTAAAGACATTTTCAGTTAATATAAAGATTCAAAAATAATATTATATATGGATAGATATATTATATTATATTGAAAATGGATATTTAATTAAAGCCAATTTAATTGCATTCAACAATTATTGAAATAATAAATTGTAAATTAGTTTCTTTATCAATTTAATTATCAATGTAATTTTAAAAATATTGAGTAGGAGTGAGATAACATTTTCTTTGAATAAAAATCACATATATATTTTATGAGATAATTTTATTCGAATTATATAAAATTTCTTTGAGTTTTTCTTTTAAATATTTAACATAATTATATATTAACAACTTAAATACAAAACTATTGATCAAACTAAAACCACTCCACACAAATTAATTTACACATTCCGTGCAAACGCGAAGGATTCTGCAAGTGACGTTATTCATTTGGTATCTTGCGTGGGAAAAATGACAAGGGAAAATAATTTCACACACCACTTTGTGCATCATACAATGGTGTAAAAAAATCTAAAAGGTGGGCTTGGTGTGGATATAATTAAACTGTGTATTGGTGTAAAAGTGTAAAAGTGACGTGGATTGCAAATAGCAGATATCAAGGAAAAAAGGGTTGAATTTGAAAGTTGCATGTGGCACAGCCGCACAGGTCGTTCGAGCAGATTGATGGATCATGAAAAGAATCCATCCTAACTCCAACATATCCAATTATCCAATTATCCAATGGATGGAGACAGTTTCCTATGCCACATTGTTATTGTTTAAGAGGGATGTTCATATCATATTTTATAATATATTATTTTAGCATACTTTCTGTGAAGTTAAGGTTATATACTCAGTGTGAATTTTTTATATTATTAATTAATTAATAAAATACTATCAAAATAAGTTTTAAGTAATTATTGTAAAATTGACTAACTTTCATATATTTTGGTTTGTAATTGAATATTTTATATTATCAACGTATAACTTATATTCTTCTTTTCATTATTAACTAGAATCGTACGTCAAAGTTTACAAAATAATACTATTGATGAATTTCACATGTAATTTAATGAGTTTTGAATAAATTTTATCCAATTACAACAGGATGCTACTTAATCAATGAGCATGCGACTTAATTAACATAAAATTATTCTAATTTAATTAATGATTACAAATTTGAGTACTTAAATATGAACTAATTGTGATAAGGATCTTATTAACCTATCTTCGTAGATTATTGATTAAAGAATATAAAAAAAATCATATAAAAACACATTTAGAAATCATAAGGAACACATTTTGTCACATTCTAATAAAAAATTTATTTGTTTTACTTCTTTAATCATTATACTTAAGATACTTATTAGCATTTATCTTATATTAAATATATGAAAAAAAACATTTTTTATTTATAAAAACAAATATAAATTCAGAAAGATTTATGATAATTCTCATATTCTATTTAATTAATTGAATCAGATTTTCTTAATAGAAAACTTTGCTTTTATGTTAGGTTCTTCGACCAATAAAGAGTGGGTTACTTTACCTAACAGTTTTCATTTATTTATTCCAATGCTTTCCTTGTATTCCTGTCACCTCTCACGCCTCATCTGATGAAATTATTGCTTGCGGTGCCTCTCATTTGTACAGTCAAGAGTCATTATTCATGAGACCACATCTCAATCAAACTAGGGAATAGTGCTCCCTTCATTATTTTTATTTCTTCCAACCCAGGGCAGTAGTCATAGACATCATTACATCAAGTTAAAACTTAAAACTCCCAGCCATGACCATGAGAGAGAGAATATGTACCCAATTCAAAGCATAATAAGAAAGAGGTTACTTACTGAACACTTTTAAATGCAGTTTGATGGCTGTGTTGTGTGTACTACCATGTGTATGTCTGGTCAGTCACAGTCACAGAAAACAAGGCTAATTCATGCTTCATTTTCATTCCCTTGTTGGGTGGTGGCTTAAGTGGCTACTTGATCAAACCAAATTGTATTTGTTTCAAGCTCAGCATTTATGGGGCCTACTAGTCTTGTGAGTTGTGACCATGACCAAGATGCATGAATCATCAATCAATAAGTGATAATACAAGAATGGGTATATATTATTGTTGTTGTAGGAAGATTGAACCCTTTTATTTAGACAGCATAGCCTGGGGAGATTTTGGACTGTAAGAGACCAAAGGGCCATTTGTTGTTATGTGCAAGGCCACGAGATGAGAGGAATAAGAGTTAGTGAAATTATTCACATTCAGTTCGTTATGTAACTCTCTAGGATCTGTTTCAAACTGTTTCTTTCAAAGATCATTCATTTTCAATTAATTACTCATCCAACTTTGGACCCACCATAAATAATAATTCATCATGCACATATTGGTGGTGGATTTTCGTTTTGTTTTAATTCTTTAGTTGTCAAGCAATCAATCAGAAACCATATTGTAATTGGGGTTTCACGGCATTGGATTCAGTGATCAAATTCAAATATGCATTCATTCATGAGTGTGTACGTAAGATCAAATGTGAAACCTTGGCATTTCCTTTTATTTACTTCTGAAGTTAGTTTGTCGTTATTTTATAATTTTACATAGTGCTTTAAAATTGCAGCTGTGTATGTTAAAATATATTTCTTGGGACAACTTTTTTAGGTACATAGCACATTGGGATAATTAACACATTGACCATTGACAGCAGGTTTAGGGTGAATTTATTTAAACATTTCAAGCTTAATTTATTACAAACTCTTCCAAATTGGATAAAAAGGAAATTAAGGAATTTCATAAAATAATGGATAAAAGCAATTCACAAATCACAATCCTTTGTTGGTCGGATGGGAAGAAATTTTGTCGCAGCAAGTCTTGGTGAATAAAACACCACTTACTTTTCGGTGGAATGTGGACATGTTAATCCTAATCATCATAAACGAGTGTAGTTTTAATTAGAAAGATAGAAATATAGTAATCCTTTTTTTTATAAGCAACATCTTATGATTAGGATAGTTAGATTGTACATCATATATATGATGGATTCATAAAAAGAAAAATGTTTTTGGAAGATTCAGAGATGAACATTTTTTTAAACACGCAATATCACTATAATGATATATATAAAGGTTATATTGGATGGTTACTTTTTTTTTTAATGATGGCACGTAAGAAGGACGACTTGAGAAACCCTATTTTTTAAAATTTGATATTTGTAATCATTTTTAGGGTAACATATGTTTTTCTCTTTCTAAAATTACTAAAATTTTGATTTTTTTTTTGTTAAAGATTGTATAACTATAAATACAGTTAATTGTGTTTGTGTCTCTTAAATCTGAAATGTATCACTTCACTTTTTCTAAGGTTTTGTTTGATAGGGGAGAAAAAAAATAGAGGGAGAGGAAGTAGGTAGATGAGAAGGAAAAAAGAGAAATATGTAAAAAATAAGAAAAATAAAGGTTGTTTAATAGAAGAGAAATAAAGTAAAAATAAAAAATAAATATTTAAATTAAAATGATTTGATATGTAAAAAGAGAAAGACAATGAAAATACATGAATACTCTTGTGTGCATGGGAGACGCATGAGAGTGAAGGGGTAACATAGTAACTTAGTTTCAACAGTGCAAATTCCACTCTTTTCTCACCGACTGAGAGGGAAATTACTGTACGAAAGACATACTGAAATTTTTAAATATTTTATAGTAATTTCGGCACTTGCAAACTAGTGAAATTTCTTGAAGTTTGTAACTTTCACATTTTTCTCTTATTTTCTGCAACACTTCGACGCTTCTAAACTCAGCCTAAACGTGTTTTAAGTAGCATCTTATACAAGTATAAAAATAGTTTTTGTATAGCTTAAAATGAATAATGAACATTTCAAAATTAGAGAAACTAAAAACAGACAAAAAAATTAGAAGCAATAAAATCAAACTTTAGTAATTTTAGAGAGGCTAAAAATATATTTTATCATTTTTTTATAAGAATAATAATAAGGTTTTAACTTAAAATCTGGTGCAAACTATCTAATCACCCATGAGCCGACTTTATTGGTTGATATAATCGATCATACTTATGCTTACGAGCATATATTATTACCGTTAAATTTGAAAAATAAAATTACAGTTTTGCACTTTAGCCTTAATTTATTGTATTGCAGGAAAATGAAATTTATGTGTGAAAAGTAAAACATAATTAGGTTAAATATATCATGTTAAATTGTAATTTATCCTTAATTTTATGATTTCCAGCACAAATCCTTAATTTTATGTTAAAATAGGTCAAAAGGTGTAATTTTCAAAAGTTATAATAATTTATACTATAACTTTATGACATTTTATATGATTATTTTTTCTCTTTTTATATGTTTCTCTTTCTTCTTTTTTTATTTCTCTTTTTGTTGTACAATTTTTTAGTTTTTTTTTTGTAAAATATTGCATAAATATAATATAGTTTGAAGATTTTAATGATCATGTAATCACAAATTAATGTTGATATGACTTTCAAGATAATTATTGTAAAAGTCAATAAATCTACCATATAAGATAAACTGTAATTAAATACTAATATAAAATTATTAAAATTTGGGTCTAACTCAATCTTAAAAGTTAACTCTAACTTGTCTCTTATTTATATATTCTATTTTAGTTTTATCTTTAGTCGACATAATACTTAAATTTTTCCTGATAATGATTACAAAACTAACATTGATGTCATGCTTCTTTTGTGCATATTATTACCGATTAGTTTGATCAAAATATAATGTTGCACTTTCATCAGAATTTTGAAAGTTATGCTTGTGTTAGATTAACAGAATTCGATACAGTTGATAAATAGTTAGGTTTGTAATAAGACAAATCAAAATTTAATTTCCCACCATATATAAAGAAAGACAGTATATTATATAACTTGTCTTTGCTTATTGGTTGGAAAATATACCCTGTGTACCTATAAAAAAAAAGGATGTGTTAGAAAATAAAATCTATATATATATATATATATATATATATGATAATTAAAACAGGGTCGTTAAATTGTAATTTTCCCTTAATGTTATGTTAAGTATACTATTATGCGTATTCATAAACTTTCCCTCCCCTCCCCATTATAGGACCACAATATGTCAATATTGAAGCCACTCAAACTTGCCAAAAGTTAAAAGATTTTGGAAGAATCTGAATGTTATACATTTAAAATGAATATGTGAAACTGGCAGAACCAGTCTGTCTGCCCTGCCCTCTTGGACTCTTCCAATGCATCTTTTCAGATGTTGTTTAGCAAAGCAAAAGTGAAAGCTGGGCATCTAATAGTTACTTCTGCCTGCAAAGCTAACTGCACTATTCATATTTTACCCTAAAAAACAAAGCGAAATTCCCATGAAGAAATTAATAACTTTATTTTACTTAATGAGAAAAAAAAAAACTTATAGTTTATTCTAATTACATACCAAAGCAGAAAAAAAAGCAACGGGTGAACATAAGAGAAGGAAAATATGTTAAGTAACGAATATGTATATAAATAAATAAATGATGTTTTGTGGTAAACAAGGTTAATGTAATAAGATGAGAGATGGTGATTGGTTTGTGTCTGCATGAGATAGTGATGTGAGCTTTCTCACTGATAAATTTGATTTGTTTTCTTTTTTGCTTTTTTAACCTTTTATCTGCCGACAAAATACCAATGGCCATATTAATAAAGGGTGTCCTGAGACAAAGGTTGAGTTCTAACTTGGAACACCAATTTTGGCTCTCTCTCTCTCTCTCTCTCTCTCTCTCACTCTCACTCTCTTTCTGTATTTCTCTTCCTTCTCTTTCATTTCCCCTCTCTTGTTGGTTCAAAATTACACTCTCTAAGTTTTAACCTTATGATCATGGATATGTGCCAAAATGTATCAGTTTCCGGTGAGTGCCAACAAGTGCAGGTTTCTGCCCCTTCTTGCTCAAGCAGTCTTGATGACCTCTTCTCTGCTCAGAACACGGTCAGTGTGTCACTTTAATGTTCATTTTTACCTTATCTCTTTCTGCTTTTGTGACTGTTCTAGATTTCAAGCTTAATTCCCTTGTTCCTCATAGTTTTTTGCAAGTTCTACTATATCATGTTCTCTTTCTTGGTCTGAGAAAGTGGTTCTTTTTGTTTTGGCTAAGGCTAACTATAATACTATTTCTTTACCAAGTTTGTAGCTTTAGTGTTATACCACATATTCTATGCTTTTGTGGTGTATTTAAATGTTATATAGTCCTTTGTTGTTATATTATTAATGCTAAATTTTGGATTCTTTCACCAAAACATGTGTAGGAAGTGGAAGTTGAGTTGGAGTGGCTTTCAGAGTTTGTTGAAGACTGTTTTTCAAGCCCTCCAAGCTGTGTCTTGGTACCTATCGGTGTCAACACTACAAGCACAAGCACCAACCTTTCTTCAGGCACATTGAAGAGACCCCAACAACAAAATGAGTCGCCTTTGCAAAACTTTGCTGTGCCAGGGAAGGCAAGGAGCAAAAGGAAGAGGCTTTCAGCCCCAAGAACCAACAAAAACCCTCTAAACATAAGGTCACACCATTTGAATCCTCAAAATGAGGCCTTGTGTTCTGACCCTCCTCTTCTCAAACAAGCTTATTGGTTAGCTGACAGTGAACTCATCATGCCAAAGCGAAAGGATGAGGAGCAAGAAGAGGTGGTGACCAAAGAGGATGAAAAAGTGATTAATGTGATGAGCAAGGAAAGCTTTGGGGACTCTGAGCTTGAGGAGGGTAGCAATGGTCAACAACCAATGCCAACAAGGAGGTGCAGCCATTGCTTGGCTCAGAGGACCCCACAGTGGAGGGCAGGACCATTAGGTCCAAAGACACTATGCAATGCATGTGGAGTGAGGTACAAGTCTGGAAGGTTGTTACCAGAGTATAGGCCAGCCAAGAGTCCTACTTTTGTTAGCTACTTGCACTCCAATTCCCACAAGAAAGTCATGGAGATGAGGATGGCTGTTTTCTCCACCATTTCTAGTGAGCAGGAGTAGTGGTTGTTACTTATTAGAGGTATATTTCTATGTGTAAAAAAAAAAAAAAATCAAACTTCAAATTTTAGGAACAAAAAACTATTTGGCAAACAGAGAGATACTGTTAAGGGGAGAGTGCTTAGTGCTATGATTGATTATAGGCACATTTATTTATATGACTTATTATCCAGTTTCATTTGGTCCTTCTCTTCCTTTGAGCTATTTGCTTTGCACTTTCACATATACTAAAAGTTTCGTAGAAATGTTTTTTAGAGTTTTTTTAAAGCTTTCCTACTAAAACAAATTCTATATTTCTATTAGAAAAATTCTTAAAATACTTAAGACTTGTATTCAAATAAATCCTCAATGATCATTCTTATAAAGAATACTACCAATACACTCTTGAGTAATTCTTTCTAATGCACTTTTTATGGATTAATATTTATTGAAAATTATGTATATAAGAGTGACACTCATTTAATAAGAAATGCGACCTATAGAAGTTTGTGATATCTAATAAATTTTAATCAAGAAAAAAAATGTGTTACAAAAATTTGTTAGGAAGAATTTGTTAAAAAATATGTTGTTGACAAAGAATTTATAGTCCAAGATAAAACTTTCTGATCTTTAAACTTAATCCCTTCATATGTCAATGTTATTTTAACATTTCTATTTTCTACCATAAGATTAGGATAGAAGTAGAACTAGAAAGCAACCATATAACTAAAAGTAAATGAATACAGATAGATAATAGAACCACGCCAACACCAAGGGTATGTGTGTCATTGTCAATGATGAAGGCTTTGCCTATGAATAATGGCACTTCCTTGACTTTGCCCTTCTTCCCCATCTTCCTCGGGCCATTTTTACCTTTGAATATTTCTTTAAAACAACAACGATGTGAATTTTGTACCACTTGGTATCGTATTCTGTCAGTATAAGCATGTGGGAGTGGTCTTAAATTTATTTATATATACTTGGCAGTTGGCATGCACTACCATAGAGAAGATAAGGTCATCATCCATTACAATTTATGCACATGCACGTGACTTTCAAATTCTCAGGACTCTTATCAAAGGTAAACAAAATGGAAGAAAGAAGAATTTCCTCAAATTTCAATATTTTATTCTTCTTAATTAGTATGCTTTGATTCTATTTCTGAAAAAAGGGCATATATGGGAAGCAGTTTTTTCAAGAAATTCTTGACGTGGTGTCCCTCTCCAACCCATTATATTCGATGCTCTTTGAAGGGGAAATACCTAGCTGAAAAATCAGATAATGAGAGAACTATAAATATATATAGCATTTCTTTGGGTTATTTTATTATAAAATGAAAGTTTTTTTTATAGAGCTTTTGAAAGAAAAAAAATTCAAAATGATCATATAGCAAATATACTGTAAAGTAATTATGTGACGTGATTAATTATTCTACGAGTTGGTTCCATTAAAATTTATAAGAATCTTGCTTTCTTTTTTCCTTTACTACACCAGATGTTAGTTAGTAATGTTACATCATAAATTGAATCTTGAGATGGTACAGTATTTTTGGTTAATTAGGGAAGTGCCATATGCTACGTGCAATTTAGACTAATGCCATCTTTCTTAGCTTTTCTTAGCTTAAGTTCTGAAATTTTGTTATCGTAAAGAGTTGCCATTATTTATTTAAATTTCCAATATAAAGTCAAATTTAATGTATCTTACATCACTCAATATATTAATTTTAATACTTTATTAAATGATTTACTCTGACTTTAGCTGCTTGATTAATTTAAATTTGAAGTAACCATATTTTCAGCAACTATTGATTAAACAAAACAAGTTTGTAAGATGAGACTTATATTTCATAACTTTATATATACTCGTATCTCATGTAATATTCCCCTATTAAATCCATTTGAAAAGAAAAACTATTTGAGGTTATAAATCTTATGTCGATCTACCCGAATTTCATTAATGCTCAAATGTGGGATTTACATGCTAAGAATGCTTTTTCTACAATTAGTTTTATTAGGAAAAAAATGGTTTCATCATGATTAAGAGAAAAAAAATGAATTAAGTCAATGAACCTGAATAGAATGCGAAACTTTGCAAACTTTGGACCTTTTTTCTTCATTTTTATTAATATTAACATCAGTTCAATCAAGGTGAAGAATATTCAAGGTAGATTTGGGTGTGGGTGTGTTTGGATTAACATTAGAGAGCATCTAAATGATCATCTGTGCATTTGGAAGCACCAAAAGTAGTATAGCTCGTATGTTGCTTTTGAAAAAAATATCA
This sequence comes from Glycine tomentella, assembly GCA_007407185.1. Taxonomy (NCBI): domain Eukaryota; kingdom Viridiplantae; phylum Streptophyta; class Magnoliopsida; order Fabales; family Fabaceae; genus Glycine; species Glycine tomentella. Next base: position 278,260 of record PYAF01005385.1, on the reverse strand, counting down.
GTTATGTGACTCAATAGTTTGAAAAGATCTTACAGTAATATTTGCGAGAACTCTAATATTCAAGTTAGTGTTTGGAGGAGAGATAACTAATATGTTTGATATCCCATTCAGGATATACATTAATAGGAAAAAACCACGTCAAAACATGCTTACTGACACAAAAGCGTTGTAAATATATTTTACTTCTTAGAATATAGATCAACTTTGACGTGAAGAAAAACCAAAAATGCACAAAGTGTAAGTGTATGCATAGTTAGAGAATCCTTTACCTGAGATGAGACTTGTAAGGCTTATTTATATAGCTCTTGTTGATGCAAGATATTGTCTCTTCCGTGGTAATGCATAGGAGATGTATCTAAGGCGAATCTCAGTTTATGATTCCATGCTTTGCACCTTTGAGTCTTGGTGGATAGAAAGGTTCTCGAGTTATGTGGGGTGTTGGACTATGATTAAATAATTGAGCTTTATGGTATTTGACTCGCATATCTTTGGCTTTATTTACTTAGCTAGACTTCAGTACGTAGTCCCAGCGAGACAAGAAAAATAAAAATGTTAAATAATTGATTTCATAACGTGATTTTTTTTTATTTCTTTTAATTTTTTGTTTTTTATCTTATTTTTTCCTTTTTAATTATCTATATTTATGTTTAAATTGTTTAAACCGAAAATAATTTATAGTTTGAGAACACTTTGTATTATTTTTGTTATCTCTTAAAATGAAATAAATTTGATTTTAAAGAAAGTGTTGTTAAAAATAATTTTAAAATGATACTTCTACTACATTATTTTATTGTTTATTTAGGAAACCACCAGATGTATTTTTATTTCTTTGTATTTTCATCTTTATCATATTTTGAGTAATGATAATTTTAATTTTATAAAGTATAGTTTATTTTACATAGATTTTTTCTCAATGATTTATGAGTTTATTGTCCAATATAAAGAAAAATTAGACTTATATAAAAAATTTAATATAAAATAACTAGATCTTTAAATAGATTAA
>PYAF01005385.1:245276-264343 GCA_007407185.1 Glycine tomentella | reverse complement strand
CATGTAGACATGTAGTAGATTGATATATATGACAGTGGGAAGACATAACAATAATTTGTAGTAGTGCATAATAAGCATATGTGTTAGAGGGTGTAGACAGATGTATTATGTTGAGTTTTTGACATTGGGAAGATATAACATAACCATATAGTATTTTTGACTACGTATATGAAAAAAGGAAGTGCAATTAGGTAGTTGCGGTTCAAGTAGTTAGTTAATTTATTCATTTGAAGGTTATGGTTGGTGCAGCATTCGTGTTTATATTTGTTTAATGCAGTTTTTATTTTTGTAATTTTGTATGATTAACTGTGTCACACTATTTTACGTGTTTTGGTTTTTATGGTTCCGTTTAATTCATACACATTATAGAATTGGTAAAGTGTCTACACAATTACTTATCCGTCATGAATTATATCAACGTATATGAAGGCAAAGTCGTATAATGCTGAACCATGTTTTTATTTTTAAATGTTACGAATTTACTGGTGTATTAAAAAAATTGAAACATTACAGGCCTTGAGTTTCATTATCGTTGGGCTGATATTCCTTGGGCTGATTTTCCCTGGGCTGATTTTCAGGATATATTATCTTTTATAAACTAACTGGTAATGGACCTGGCCCGTTTTAAAACGAAAATAATAGATTGGGCTTTTTTAACTGTAAATATGAATGACATATAAATAGATTGGGTTTTTGTAACTGTAAATATTAAAAATTACTTTTCCATTTTACATTCAGTAAAGTGTTTTAGATAAATATAGTCAATATATTTGAAATTGTAGTGAAATTCAAATAATAAACTTGATAGAAGCACTGTGTCTATAAATTATTATTTATATTTACCCCATTAAAACATATTTCATATTGTTTAACGGAAACTCTTACTAAATTTTTTTTCCTAAATAGTAACAATAGAAATTTTTTTATTAAGACAACTATAGGGCCTTGAAATTCGCAACCAATGATTTTACGAGGAAGAATTGTTGAAATAATGTTATGTCGAAGTCAATATTATGAGGTGTATTGTAAAAGCATACATAGAACGACACACTTAAAATATCAGTTCAATGGTGAATTTAATTATACATACATATATAAGTATAACTATAAAGTATATAATGTAAAATTTGCCATGAACACAGGCAACACATATCATCATGTGTGATGAAAGGTTAATGGTCATGTTAGACTGAAATATATTATTAAAATTCCAAACATGCAAATTAAAAACACTGATATAGGCAATGTTATGTCAAACATGGAAATTAAATATTAAGTCCCACGTAAATGATAACAACATAATTTACGATTTTGTCTACGCCATTTTCAAGTAGTGTACCAAAGAACAATGGGATAACATGGATCTGGGAACTCCATTGTGAATACTAAATTTTGACACAATTGTTTCTGTATTGCAAACTCCCTCCAGCCGGCTCCTATTTTTGCAGTCTTTCTGTGATGATTCAGGACAACCTTGCACGACATTGTCCCTTTGAAATATACGTGGGTGAACTCCGAGTCACGTAAGAAGTGGTACGAGGGGGATGGCACATCCTGTTACGAACAAAACTTTGTCAGTCAACAATGGACAATTAGAAGTCAACGCGCATCGAAGACCAATCGTATGAGACATACATGATAAATATTAAAACTTACAATGCTACTGCAGTAGACTTTGTGTTTAGTTAGGAAGAAGCGGAAAATGATGGAGTTTGGGTTGGTTCTGTACAATGAATGCCATTTTGGAAAAGCATGCGGTGGAGAACGATTTTTCCAAACGATGATTAAAAACACTGAGAAGCCAAAATGGGTGAACGTCATCTTCTCATCACCTTTGAGACCATAATATTGTGCAATGGTCGTCCATCCATCGTCAATTAACGGATGTTGGAGGGATTTGTTATACTGAACGACATGACAGTTGCCATGGCAGTCATGTAAAAGCCACGTTGTGTCTAACTCTTCTTTCCAGTAGTACGCAAATGTTTTACTAACCTCTGCAAATGGCTACATACTTAAAGTAAAATGATCAATATTGTATGTATAATTGTAGCCACACATGATATAAGTGTATGTACAAGTGTTTGAAAGAAGCATGTCACATGTAACCTGATCGGCGACATAAACTGTGTTAAACGCAGGTACTGGTCCATGCGTTTTCATGTTCATCATCATCAGAGCCCACTCCTTGTTGGTGGTTGTGTTATCCGCCATGGCCAGTGAGTTGTTGGTATGTAAAGCAGAAATTGCGGGTAGCGGTTTCCCATTCATGGCTTCTAGGAAATGCTCCAACAACCACACATATGTGTTCTCCATCTCATTGGTCACAACAGCAGCACCAAAGACTGTCGTATGATTATGGTGGTTCACACCTGAAAAAATGACAAATGGACAAAGGTACTTGTTTTTTTTATAGGTTGCATCGAAAGCAACAACATCACCAAACACCGAGTAGTTCAATTTACTTTCACCATCACACCAAAACAAATTCTGCAGCCGTTGACATTCATCAACCGTTGACTCCCAACAACAACACATGACAACACATGACTCCCACGAACGAAATTTGGACAAAACATTACCATCAAAATCATAAATATTCAGTACCTTTCACAACATAACACACCATTTTTCAAATAACACAACATCTACATGCAGGAAAATCATACCGAACCTGACCCTGCACACAAGTCAGTCGTCGATGATATACCGTCGTCGTCTGATGCGCCAACAATGTCTTCTATCGTCTTCCACAAGACGCGAACGAAGGACAAAGCCACACTGCCAAAGTCGAAGCATTATACTAATCCCTGCAGAAAAGGCTTTATATAAGGGTAATACCGTCATAACACGTTATTAAAAAAAATGAAAATTTCGCGGTCATGGCACAGTTCCCAAAGGCCAGGGGCAATAACGGAATAACGAAAAAGCCATGGAAATTTGAAAATCGAAAAAAAGAAGGGAAATAACCGACGCACACTTTCCAAGACGGTTTCAAAATCGTTTCGACATCGAGACCTGTGTCATAATTTCGATCCAACGGTCAGGAATGTGTTGCGTAAGTTACGCCTGACTTCGCCTTGTGTACCCTAGCCTTCGTCACATCAAAGACATCAACTTGTTGGAGTTGGAGATTCGAGCCATTAAGATTCATTTTAAATGATATCTATTGATGGTACTATTATCACTAACGTTAAAAGCAAAATAAAATAATCCATCAAATTCCCACTAATCCCAAAATTTACATTTGAAATTTGAGGCTCAGTCAAATGATTATGAGACTCTTTCTGTCTGTGTCCGATACATAGGTACAAAAGTTAACAACTTTAACCCGTGCCACGCACATTGCACATGATATATATATATATATATATATATATATATATATATATATATATATATAGAAGCATATCACCAAGCACAAGCAAAATGAATGACCCTGTCTTAGAGATGTAAAGAATATGAATTATTGAAAAGATGTTTAAATGGCGTCTAATTATTAGTAACAAAAGTCAAAAGAAGTCCAAGAAAAATGTAGAGTACAATTGCATCTATCACTTTATCAGGAATAATAACAGTTAGGTAGGTGTAAATCTCCTGTTGATGGAGGTGGTGTTACTTGTATGAAGAAGACTATTTCAACATATTTAGAGGTCTAAAGCAAATTTTAAAATAAAGTATTTTTAGTTTAGTAATTTTTTGAACAAAGTTTAATTTTTTATTAAATATTTTTATTGTTATCAAAAAATTATTTTTTGAGTTTTTAAGAATGCAAAATTATTTATTAATGTGTTATAATTGATTTCTTTTTGATATTTTTTTCAATCGATATTAAAGCTAATTCATTCAATCTTTCTTAAGACATTGTTGATCTTAAATAAGATTTAATTAATTTAAGTTTTAAAAAACTTTTTTTTGCCGAAGTAACACTTATCGGTAATTGTTAACATTGTTCTATAAGCAATAAAAGCATTTGAAAAAGAATCAATTTTTTAAATATAATTAAGTATGTCAATTGGTGTATCGTTTTCTATTTGTATAATTTCTCTTACAATTTTTAGTTATGTAAATAAATCTAATTCATCAATATCCGAGTGATTATTATGTTTTAATGAATGTTCAAGGTTAAGACAATATTCTTTTAAATTATTATCATCCAAAGACTTTCATTTCTTAATGCTAAATAGAAAACCAAAAATATCTTTATATTTTAAATTGTTTAAATCTATTTCTTATTGCTTAATTTATTATATACAAGAAGTAATCAATTTTAAATGATTCTTTAGGTGATTTTACAATTTCATTATCAATATTCTCATCAAATTATTTTTTTTTCTAAATAACACGTTTTTCATGAAACTTAGGTTCTATATCCATTTCAGTAGCAATTTCTTTGGCATAAATTATAGCATTTTCAAATTCATTTTCTCTACATTTTTTTTTTAAAATAAGACCTTTCAATTGTTCTATAGCAACATTGATACTCATATCTTTTGATCGTAACTTTCTGCTAATGGAATTTACAGCAAATAATATGTCATATCAAATAGTCATACTAACAAAAATAAAAAAAATTCAAACTCATAAGTTGCTAAACAATCAGCTTCGCTTTTTATTTTAAGATCATTATTAATTTCACCTAATTTTAATAAAGCATCTCTTATTTGTGGAGTTTGAAATCTTAAAGCTTTTATACTTTCAAGACGACTTTGCCATCATGTATGTGACAATGGTTTGAGAATTAGGCTAGAATATGATCTTGTAGAATTTTCCGTCTTTTTGTTGAAGAAGAAAATAGTGTATATATGAATTGTAGTACTCCAAAAAAAGATGTAGCTTTACTATAAAAGCTAGTCATCTCACAAAGTACAAAATTTAGACTATGACAACCATATGAAGTATACAATAGTCGAAAATTAATATCTAAAATTCTTTTTTGCACACCTTGATGGTTTCTTTTCACATTTGATCCATTATCATAACCTTATCCTCTTAAACTACTAATATAAATTCCAATATTATTTATTTCATTCATAATAGCATCAAAAAGACATTTTTCAATTGTATCATTTGTATCATCTACTTTTAAAAATTCTAAAAATAGTAAAAAAAAAACTTGTATTTGAGTTGAAGAAACATATACACACTGCAATACAAAATGCATTTGTGCTTGATGACTTGCATCAAGAGTAAAATCAAGTATGAAGAAAAATATTTTGCATTCTTAATATTTTTATAATATTTGTTTTAATTTCACTTGCTAACAAATTTATCAATTCATCTTGTATCCTATGTCCTAGGTAATGTTATGAATTTTATTAATTTTAATTCGACAAATATGTTCTTGCATTATAGGATCAAATTTTACAATCATTGCAATTATACTTAAAAAGTTTCCATTACTTTCTTCGTAAATTCTTTCATCTAGTCTACGAAATGCTAAGTTATTTTTTGCAAGAGTTTTTACAACCACAATAATTCTAAATAAAATATTTCTCCAATGTTCCTTATCTCTATTTATTTGTTCTTGAACATGTTTGTCAATTGTTTTAGGATAAATAGTCATTTTTGTATTTGAATATGTAGAGTGCTGACAAATTCGTTCCCAAAAGATGTAAATTCAAATTGTTGTCCCTGAAAGTGAAAAAAATGTGACAAATTCATTCATCGGTTAACTTCCATCCATTACCGTTAATTGAAAGAGCCTACGTGGCACATTCAGAAATGAATTTATCAGTGTTCTATCCAAAATATAATTTAATCTTCATCTTGTCCCTTTTTTAATCATTGCAAGCATAAAATTATAATAAACACTTAAAAATTAGGAAAGTAAGCATAAGTTAAAACAAACATAATAATAAGCATAATATTGATTAATAAGTATAATTTGTTTGTTGCTTTGAAATTTTTATTATAACAACATTAGGTAATGACAAAATCAAGTTGGGTTTCTTTTTTTTTTTTTTTTAAAGATTAACTTAATGGTTGTGCATTTTTGTTTGAGTATAATATTTTGGGTAAGGTACATTAACATTAGAAATTTCAAAGAAAAAATATGAGATAGTAAATTATCCAAAATATGAGACTCAAACAAATTAAAATGCACAACCATTAAATTAATCCTTACACAAAAAATAGACTCAAGTTGATTTTGTCACTATCTAATATTATCATAATAGAAATTTCAGAACAATAGACATATTATGTTTATTATTATTTTATTCTAATTTATGTTTGTTTTTCTTTTTTTAAGTGTTTATTGTAATGATATGCTTGCAATGATTAAAAAAAAAAGGAGAAGATGAAGATTAAATTATATTTTGGGTAGAGCGCTGAGAGCATCTCCAATGCAAGAAACCCAAATGGGTTTCTTAAGCAATTTTTTGTGGCCCCTACAGTACTTTGTGTGGTCCCTACAATGCCATGTCATACCTAAAGAACTCACCCAATATTTTGCTCAAATCCAAGAAACCACAAGAAACTAAAAATTCCACATATTTATATTTTTTAATAAAATTTAATATTTTTTCAATTTTCATAAATATAAATTAAAATAAATAAAACGAAATGTGTAACAATATAAAATTAAATTTTACATAATAATAAATAATTAAACACAATAACATCGAAATAAATAAAAAATTTATGTGTCAAACAAATTTTTTGTATCAAATTTGTGTGAAGAAATTTAACAGCATTCTCAAATTTATAGGCATTCTTTCAATGGATACTTTTCCATTTCTAACGTTCATTTTTTTTAACCTTCAATTTCTCAACGATATTTTTTTTTCTTACTCTTTTTTTCTTCACTGTTTTTTTACTCCTTTTTTTTTTATATTTTCACATTCTTCTCACCCTCTCCAGAACCTTCCCTTCCCAACAGCCCCCTCACCTTCTTCCTTTTTTTCTTTTCCGCGTGCACCCACACCTCTAGAAGCTTCCTTTCTTCTCCTCTCCTTTCTCCTCTCTTCTCCTCCTTCTCCTCTCCTCTCCTCTCCTCTCCGTCGCGTGCCTCTCCTCTCTTCTCCTCTCTTCTCCGTTTTGCTTTCCTCCTTCCTTCTTCACTCACCAGAACCCCCCTCACCAGAACCGCACGCGTCTCCTCTCTTCTTCACTTCGTCAGTCCAAGCGCGAAGACCCACCCTTCATCACCGGCCACCACCGTCACTAGCTTCAAAGGATCCTCGCATGCACAATATTTGAAGAGCGTGAAGACCCTTCATCCAGCCACCATCGTCGCCGGTAAGCTTTAATTTGATTTCTAATTTTTGTGGATTTACTGTTCATCTTCTTCCCAAATTTGTTTAATCACTTTGATGTTTATGTGGACTTTGTTATTGTGTTGAGAATAACTGAAATAACGATTTTTATGCCAAAATAATTATTTTTAAATGGGAAGGAACGGTTCCTTATATTAGGAACAGACCGTGCTGTGAAGAAATAAGTATCGCCACGTCAGTTTGCTCCAATGATGAAGAACGCGTAAGAACCGGTTTCCTAAGCTAAGAAACTCACTAAGAAACTTGCGTTGGAGATGCTCTGACAAATTCGTCTCTAAATGTGTAGTGTTGACAAATTCGTCTCTGAATGTGTCACATAGGCTCTTTCATTAACGGTAACAACGGACAAAGTTAACCAATAGATGAATTTGTCGCACTTTTTTCACTTTCAAGGACAAAAAATTGAATTTTCATCTTTCAGCGATGAATTTGTCAGTGCTCTACACATTTATGAACAAAAATGTCTATTTATCCATTGTTTTATTTTTTAGTAACATTGTTTCTAAGTCAATCGATAAACTCATATTAGCAATGTACTTATTACTTATCTCATGATTCTTCAACTTATGACTAATGTTTCTCCAATCCTTATTATCTTCATTAGCTAATTTAGTTGTACTAGGAATAAGATTAAACAATTTACAACAGAAACAAAAGCAAATCTTAAGAATAAATTAATCATCTTCTTTCACGTTGTTCACCATTAAAAAACTTTTGAATGTGAAATGATAAAGAAAAGTGTCTTGAGAATTCTTCCTTAAGAAAATCTATATTAGTAATTTTAATAGGACATTTTTCTACTAATAAATCTCTCAAACTTACACTAATATTTGTTCATTGACTTGGATCATATACATTTTTAATAGTTGTTTCTTTTAATTTATTAATTTTTCTTTTTCATTTTGAGTTTGAGAATCAATATAATCTTGTTCATTAATTAATAATACTTCTTCACTATCTTCATGTTCATCAATTAGTACATTGTTAACTTTTTAATTAACTAATACTTCTTCTCTATTTTCATTTTCATCAATTTCTACGTTGTTGACTTCTTCATTCAACGAGCAATTACCTATATTTTCATATTTATTTTTATCTGTTTTGATAAATCTATCTAGAGCCCCTTTTTGTGATTCAATTAAAGCATCATTTTTTTCCTTTTTTAAAGTTTTGAATAACCAATTTTTCAGTTAACATTTTGAAATAAAACAACTAATGTATAAAAAATAAATATAAATTATAAATCAAAATTATGAAAAAAATGTTAAAACAATAAAATCTGATTGCCAACTTGCAAATGAATTGCTTTATATACTTCTTTGAGTTGAGATACTTTACCGCAATGCTCTTTGAACTCCGAAACTAATAAATGTAAAACAAAAATATTTTAGAATTTCAAGAAATTATACAAAATAATACCAGAACTGGATTATAAAAAAATTATAAAAATTACAATTGTATTTCAAAAAGCAAAAAAAAGCATAAAAGATTCAAATGATTTAGCCAAATGAATAGAAGAATTATTAAAATAACATATATAATACCTTACATGTGAATCAAAACAGGAGTAGCAAAGTCAAGCCACAAATCAAAAGCAAAACAAGAAATATTGAGAGAGAAAATCAATAAGCCTACTTAATCAAATGAGAATAAAGGAAAAAATAATCACATAGAATATAAATGAGAATGAGAGTGATATTTCAACTAATTTGGGAGAGAATATAATGACTTTTGGATTACTTTCAGTAATTAGAGATAATAAGAAAAAATATTTCAGATTAATAATTTTAGTGAAATTGATATATTCAGCTTGAGAGACATTTCATATAATCAATTAAGAGACAGACTAATTAATGAGAATCAATAAGCAATTAATTTAAAGTTAAAAGTAAATAATGAAATGATGGATCTTACCGAAAATTAAAATTATATTTCTTATGTATTATTTTTTATGAGTATTATAAGAAAAGATGAATCTTATAATTAATATATTTTTTAGGTCTAATTTTTTTGAAGGTCTAAAGGACGAGCTTTATTTGCTTTACCTTAAGCGGGCCCTGCATATATCGAATATTCGAAAATTGCATATTCTAATAAGTATTGTTATAGCGTTACCCACATGGAGTCAAAAGGGTTAAACGTAGAAGAAAGATAGTATTAATTAATATCTCAATGTCAACATAGCCAGATTATCGTTCCGAATGTTTTATTTTATTTGTATGAATCAACAATCTAATGAGGAATAGTAATTCAAAAGTAATGAACTAGCCTAGTAAGGATTTAGTTTCAAGATCAATAGATAATAAAATGTTCAAGACATGTAGATTGAATTTTCAAAGATTTTGAAAAGGAAGGAGCGTCCCTTTGAAAAGCAACCTAGAGGAGTTAAAAGAGAAAAACAAGAAATCAATTGATGCTGGTGGTACAAGTATCCAACAATCAACCGACAATTTTGAAAAAAGTGACCCTTGTGGACAATGTAATTTCATGGAATTAGTTTGACACAGGTAAATGATAGGAACCTAGAAAGTTTAGTAATTACTTGTGATTCAATAACTCATCAAAATGTCTAATGCTATTATTAGTGCAGTAGATTACTTTATTGAACACTTTCTTATCATAAAATGATTATCCTTATTTACACTCTAACCTTAAAAAACTTGGGTCTTTTGTCAGATACTTTCTTTCCCTCTTACAAGATATTTTTTCACACCCTTTAGGTGTAAAACTAATTTTGAGTTGGGAAGTTGAGTGTGTTCCTCCCACAATCACAAACGTTACCACAAGTATGAATCCTAAGCATTGCACAGGCTTTCCAACCGTTGAACTGTGAGATTAACCATTGTTAGGGAGAAAGAAAAGTTGTTTTAAGAGAGGGAAGTTAATTTTTGATCATGAGAGGGAAGTTAATTTAGTAGAAAGAAAACTTGAGTAGTTTTCCCATTGTTAGGGAAGTTATTTACTTCCCCATATTAGACATTCCCAGACAACAATAAACAGCAGCATTCAACTACCACTTCTACACCTAGAAATAATAAAGTTGCACTTTTACCGATCAACAAAAACAACTTGAGACCAACTATTACCAATTGCATGAAATAATTATGGGTTTGGTACTTTGTGATTATCATCTTATTTGGATACTCGAGCAAGCGGAAGGAGTAAAGAACTAGGGCACAATCTGTGGTAGCCCAAAAAGGAAATAAATAATTAATATGCCTCAAAATAATATAAAAGTATTAATTTATATAACATAGATATTCAAAGGATAATGTAGAGGCCAGCTTTTATTTTAGTGGGGGTGTGGGATTTCGGTCCATCCCGAGTTTTGAAGTTTTAACATGCCAACGACAACCGGCTACCTGTTGGTCTAACAAAGGACGAACAACTCCAATATGAACACTTATATTTAAAACAGCAAACACAGGCAAGAATATATTTTCCTCGAAAACTGGTCCAAAACTACGCACAAGAAAAATTATAGAATAAATGTTCACACTGGCATGTAATCAATCTTTTTTATTTAAAATATTAAAAAGTAACATTCTACTCATGTTTTCGTTGTTTGGAATGTTTTAGATGGTCAGGCAAAATTCAACTCGGACCTCATTAAGATTTTGATTATTATGCAAATCAACTCAACAAGTTTTTGAATCAGAATAAAGCTAAGCTCAATTTATAATTTGGTAACCCGTCAATGCAATTTCAGTATAGGCCCTGATTCGTTTCTTAACAAAAGAAAACAAAACGACAAGATCATATTAAACTGAGAAATTTGTTATGAAGAAACAATTTTCGTTGGTGGTCACTACGAATATGATTTTAATATTTACTTAAATGCTAGCTGAATCTATTCCTCATGAACCCATCAAAGATGTCTAACTCGGTTGAGTAATGTGCAAGTCGTTATAAACTTGATAGTATCTAAGCTCAATTCTTAATAAAAAAAAAAAAAAAAACCCTCGTGAATTCGGCTTGTGCAATCTTATCTTCAATTGTAATTTGATTGTATGTCCAAGCTTTTCTCTATTTGACAATCACATTCCAAACATAAGTTCATATATACCTCATCAATCTTCCCTTATTTTATCTTCAACACTTTAATCATATTTTCTTTCCTTGAATTTGTCCCTAAACAAGCTGAATGAGAAATCAGAGCTCAAATACAGACAAGATTAAAAGGAAAAATGTATATATTTTAATCCTTGCAAACATAATCCTACAAGAAAGTATCCAACAAGGACAATTAGCATAAAAAACTAAATACAGAGGCACTGCTGTGACAAAGAACGGCAGCCTAATAACCTGCTAGTCACGATGTGCATTGAATAAATAACTTTTCTGTCAACAATTCCAAACATATTTTGCAATACCTGCAACGACATTGGACTGGCATTGATTAAAACCAATAAAACAAGGTTTTGTAAAGCAGACTACCAATGTATGTGAGGATTACGAGACTATTAGCCAAAATGAGATGCGACACACTAACAGAAATTTGGAAGGGTCAATACTAAAAGACATTCAGATCCAAAGAATCACTAATGCTCTCAAAAACACAGCACAAATCAAACTGTACATATCTTTAAATAAGAACTAGACTGTAGCAAGCATTGGTCAATATGGGAAATACTTTTTGACTTTTCTGAGTGTACAGCATTTCTCCAAATAATACAAATGTAGATACCAACAGCAAAAATAAGGTCAAATATGCTTCAACTTAACACATCAAGCGGAATGGTCAGGCCTTTAATTGCACAAATAATAGCATTGATTTTTCTTTCTTCAATATTTCTCTTTTTTGGGGTTATACCGGCAAGTGCCATTATAAAAATTGAAGGATAATAAAGATTATAAATATTTTTAAAAGTAAAGGCAGAATAGCTGCCCTAGAACAATAAAGATTATAAACTTGACCAAATCATGTGAATTCTGGAAAAACAACATTGTTAGTATTTGAAATTTATTCTAATTAACTAGTCTTAAAAAAGTTTACTAAATTTAATCACATTTTTCTTCCATTAGGTTTGTATTTGATTTGATTAGGCAAGACTTCAAAGGTAAAACTAGCTTATCAGTCTAATAGGAAAATGTTCCAATAAATTAAGAAGCACAAAGAAATATAAGAACCAAGAAGACACGTAGTTACCAGATGGCATCTTCTATACAAGAAGATCATCTTCAAGATAATTATACTCAAAAGTGAATTCAGTCTTGATTCTTTGACACCTGAATAACCACATCAAGATACACACAAGTCAGCAGAAACAGAAGTGCAAAATCAAACAATGTATGGTAGTATTGTCCACATATGCTAAAATTAATAAATTATGATGGCAAATATCAGGAATTATAAGTTTATTCAACATACCATCCATGTTGCATGTCATCATTTCCAATATGGAAATCAAAGTACACATAAGTTCCCTGCTCATATTCATCGGTTGCAACTTTGGGCTCTTCATGCCGCTGAAACCAAGTGTTATACTTTCGGTGGTATCTCCAAGACTGCTTCTTTAACTCCTTTGCAGCCAAATATTGTTGGTAAGTATTCTGCAGAAAAAAATGGATATAAGCCCACATGACAGAAAAACAATAATATTAATCACAGAGAAAGTTCAGGTACCTGTTGATAATAAAATGCAAAGAACAAAGTATCAGTGCCAAATGGTTCAAGACTGACTCTCTCCCAAAAAGCAGGATTATTAACAATAGGTGCCTGTACTTGAGGATAACTAGGAGGTGTAATTGCCGGATGCTTCTGCATAACCAAAGAAAAGAGGAGAAAAAAATCCATCAATGAGCATGTAATAGATTTTTCAATGAGCATGAGGGTGATTATAACTAGAGCAGTGCATACTGGAGTATAAGTCCTGGGACGTTCTGAGTCTTTGGGTAGTGGAATTTTGAAGTGGGCTGCCTCAAGCATTTGCAAATTATATAATTGATCACGCACTCCACCAGAACTAACACTTGATCCACTAAAATTACCACCGATGGCTCCATGTTCAGCACCATTTCTTCTTCCAATGACACCAAGGTTGCCAGTAGGTTGATTAGGTTGTAATGGTTGGCCAGGAGACAAATCGATATCCCTGGAAGTTTGAGCAGATTCTGGAAGAGAGTCAGACACTCCTGCCTGCAGCATTAACAACAAATAGTCAACCAAGATCATCCTTAAATTATATGTGTGTGCATGGATGTGTGTGTCAGTGTGTGTGTGTGTGTGTGTGTGTGTGTGTGTGTGATGTCATCAAAATGCATATTTTGCTATCTGCAAATCACAGAAGTCGTAGTCATTTCAACTCAGCTAATACCTCTCATCAGGATAACTCATTAAAGGACAACAATAGAGCTGGTCAACTGGTTATCAAATCAGATGGTAAGTAATAAATTTGTTCACGTCTAACAACTAAATGGGAAAAGAATAAAAAATCTCCATATATGCATGTGCTCTCTCTGTTCCCTTCAAATATATTTACAGATTTTATCTTTTACTACTGTCCAAGAAAGAAATTGATCGCGACTACAAGTGCAATTTATTGTAGTCCATTTCATTGGCCTACGTAATTGAAAGACTAGGAAGGTCGACCCACTGGTTTTCCCCAGCTTATGATCCGAGGATTCATTTATGCAATATACAATGTATTACTAGCACAGCAAAAGTAGGCCATATTAAAAAAACATGGATATATGCCTCTGCAAGTTATATACGGGAGTAAGATATATATTCAAGAATTGAAAAAAAAAGGAATTAGTTAGCATACAGGAGAATCTACAGCATATGCTGATTTTGAATCATCTTCATTTATGAGATTCTTGCCAATCCCAATGCTAGCAGTAGATTCTGTTGTTGAATCATCAGGGAAATTCTGATGCTGCTGCAGTTCTTCAATCTTAGAATTGCCAACATCTGCATAATACAAATAGTATGATATAACCATAATAACACCAACATTTGTATTTTGAATTCTTTTTATCTTAAATAATTATATTCTTATAATAGACGTGCCCATATATTGAACTAGATATTGATTCAGTCATTCCAGTAATATTTTAATCCACAACCCAACTATACAGATATGTTATAATTATTATTCCCGATTGACTTGGTAGACCTTAAAACTAACACCTCTTCGATATTTATTTAGTGGGGTTATGGGGCTGACAAAATAGTTTCCTAAAACAATATTTACCACAAAGGAAAAAATAACCACATTTTTCACAGGAGAATCATCACCTTTTTAACCTTCATCATTCATGATAAAAACTTTTTATCAAGCATTACTTTTTCAAATCTTCACTATTTTAGATAACGGGAAATTCAGAAAACATTAAAATGTCTTCAGTATGGATTGCACAATAACCGCAGCTGAATAATATGTGTAGGAAATTGGGAACCCCCTAGATAAAATCATACTATCTAATCACTCCAATATTGAGCCAAAGGAAAGGAAGAAAGTAGTCCAATTTGTAAAGGGGAGAAGTTATTCAGCAAAACACAACTAGTATATGAGACACAACATACCTGCATCTTTAGAAACAGCTGGCATCAATGGCTGTTGACTAGAGGGGGGATGGACAGGATTGAGTGGCTGCTGTAGTGAAGCAGAAGAAATACCAACGAGACTTGTGGACTGGACCCCAAGTCCAATACCAGATTGAGAAGAAACAGATGAGCCATGAGAGTTAAACTGCATAGATTGCACTATGTCATACAAAATATATTTTTCTGATGCAGAAAAAATGAGATCATACAAGGAATTATAACTTGTATATTATCATTCAACACAAAAATAAGCAATTAATCAGATTAAGTTAATTCACAGAGAAGAGTACATATGAAAGGAAAACTGAAAATGAAAACAAAAGCTTCAAGAAAAATACCACCAAAAAAATTTAAAATATGTGAATTAACAGTAATGCCATATTTACTAGTACTGTCTGCAACTCCATCACACACCACTATGAAAATTTTAAATTGTACTTGACACTACAGGATGAAATGTCAGGTGATTTGGGATGATCCATGAATTCATATTCTACCACGAGCACACAAAATTCTTTCCTTTAATTTCTATTTTTGCCAAAGCATGCAGAAAAGGTCTTAACTTTTCCATTTCTATAAGTAGGATTCATAATTCAGTAATACACTTATAATCAGACAAATACCAGGCAGTAAACTAAAAAAAACAGAAAAGCAAAAACATTAATTTTCTTCCTTTCCCCTCTTCAACTTTCTCCATCATTTAAGGTAGAGAAACAAAGA
Source organism: Glycine tomentella (assembly GCA_007407185.1). Lineage (NCBI taxonomy): Eukaryota > Viridiplantae > Streptophyta > Magnoliopsida > Fabales > Fabaceae > Glycine > Glycine tomentella. Next base: position 248,794 of record PYAF01005385.1, on the reverse strand, counting down.
AAACTAAAAGTTGAATTCAAATTTAGCTTGGAATATTATCAAGAGGGCCAAAGCTTAATATTAGAAGAACATGCATGAAATGCATGTTTAGGCTAGACAACTCAATTTTGTCACACCATAATGAATCTTCCAATAAAGAACCAATAAGCAAAGAGAAGACAAATTTGATATACAAGAAGTACCTGCTGCAAAAGGGGACTCTGCTGCTGGGCCGAAAACTGCTTATGGTTTCCCCCAACTAGAGAAGGCATATTAAGGAGGGTACTACTCCCTTGTTGCACTTGCTGATACTTCTGCAAAAACTTTTCCCTTTGATCAGGAGCTATTTCAGTTCTTCCACGAAGCTGGCCCTGAAGTATTTTGGTAATAACAAGTCCCTTCAATTATAATAATTTTACATATACAACAAAATACACAGGATAAGGATGATACTTTCATTCAACCTAGCAATAACAATATTGAGTGAAGTATTTGTAGTGGTCTGACTAGTACTTGAATCCACCCATGTAGTTATCCAACTATGCATCCATGTAATAATTTTCCATGTAAATGCATTCATGCACATATAGATAGCATAAGCATATATATTATATTAGTGGAAGATCACCAAAGCTATTAAATCAAGCATGAAATAAAAAAAAGTTATCACATGACATCACAAATGGTATTTTAATCCAGACTGTATAATAAAATAGCTCTGATGATCACCAATCTTCTATCATGATAAATCAATCTACCAATGTATATATAAATGTTAAGATTGTATAGTTCTAAAGCAATGCATATTCTACAGTTATCAACAGATGTAACAATTATATGAATGTGGAAACTGACAATGTAGCTTAATTCTTAGGGTACTCAATATGATGATATACCATAATCACCAATAAATAAAATAAAATAAAATAAACTAATGATGATTTGGTATGACCGAATTTCATAAAAGAAAGATCAATTCTAGATTTCATATGCTCACACAAGTTAGAATTTTAATCCAAAACCTGATATCCTTGTATGCTATTGCAGGAACAAACTAAACAACAGCCAATAGTATAACACAATCTAATTGCAAGTAATTTTCTTCTAGAGGAATGCTAGCGGCACTCTCCGACACTCTCCCTCAAAGATTCTCTATAATTGGTTAGGTTTTATTGGAAATCATCAATTTCGGTAGGTTTCACTTCTCATTTAGTATAAATCAGGAGAGAGAATCATTAAATGAGAAGCAAAACCTACCCAAAGTGATTTCCAATAAATTCTAACCAATCCTAGAGAGAGTCTTAGAAAGAGAGTGTCAGAGAGAGTACCGCTAGCATTACTCTTCTAATAAACATAAACGAACTCCATACTTTGAAACCAAATCAAATAAATTACAAATAAAAACAGTAACTGATAATGCATAATTTTTGGAGGGTGTAACTAACCAACAGTTCACACTTCAGGTTCCAAAAATCACCAAAATGAACATAGCGGAAAAATAATAGCAAAGCAAAAGAAAACTTAGGACAGAAAACTTACGGCATCATTCTGATTCTGAAAGGGACTTCCAGGTCTCCATTGCATGCCAGGAACCCCAGAAGGGGAGAAAACTCTCCCGGCTGCTGCTTCATTAACAGGACTAGAGTCAACTAAAACAGTTCCATCATTAGCCTTTGCAGCCTGAGGCAAGATCAATCTATTACTTAGCGGGGATACAAGAGGCTGGACCATCCCACTACTTCCAAGTCTATCATCAGCTCCCAATATGTTCCTTTTAGCTATTTCAGAGGCTGAAGAGACTGATCCAAGGGCCCCATTGCTAGAAACCATGTTTCCAGAACCAAGAGGAATGCTGGCTGTTGCTTGATTTGACAGGCTGCTTCTGCCCCTCAAAAGTGTTGCATCAGAAAGCGATGGAGATGGTCTCCGGCTAGGGAAGCTATTAATCTCTTCTTCCTTTGTAGAGGTAGACTGATTTACAGATGATGAATTGATAACATTAGTATTCTCTAAGACATTCCGCACAGAATTTGAACCAGGTAGGGCTGCAACAGGTGCACTAGACAAGTTATGACCAGAAACATTCACAGAAACAGGAGTAGCATGGTTAACAGGAGTTGAAGTAGCAGAACTAATTCCCCCACTTTTAGGAGGTGGAGTTTTGGCAACAATGTCAGAATTGCTATCCTGGGACGCTGTGTCATCAGCTTGCTCCTGGACAGAAGTATCCTGATGATTAGAAATCAGTTTCCAGGATTGGGAATTAACAATAATGTTTATCTATTTAAATGAAATCCAATAAGAATGCATCTTTTCTTCCCTTAAACTACTAATCAGGTAAAATGGTAATCAGCCACATGTACTTGCTGAAAAATCCAGTCATGATCCCATTGCTAACAATAGCTATTCTTAATGAAGTGCTATTAGATGCATCATCAAAAATTGCTTAATGTGGGTTATCAAGTGCAAAATGTAAGGTTGATATCTAAAATTGGATTAAAATAACTTTTGAGTGTTTTCTTCATGTTTGTAAGTATATAAATCCTTTACATCATGTTCCTTGAGTTATTTATCCTTTTGCTACACCATATTACAATCCAGTACTACTACCAATAAGCCTGTGAATTTAATCTTAATTACCAACTAATTGTAACAAAGAAAATGAATTTTCATATCAGCACAGCTGAATTCACTATTTATCATCACTGCAAACCATCCAAATACAATTGGAGGGGGGGTAAAATCAACCTCATTTACACAAAGAAATATCTAACAGGAGCATCCAAGCAGAATAAAATAAACTACATAAAAGCAAGAACCACACAGAAGAATTCTGAAACAATATCCTATCATTTCAATTTTCAATAGACTCCTAAGTCTTAAGAAATATTTTCAGGTTATAGAAACAAAAAATACATACAGATGTTTGTGATGCAGATGTTGATTGTGATGCTGATACTGTCAAAGTATTCTTCAAGCTAAGACTAGGTGCCACCTGAAAAAATATATCATAAATTAGTATTACACAAAGAATAATTGTAATATGTTCACATGAAGGAAATGTTCTTATAAAAAATGAATTTCAAATATGGGGAGCCTAGAGCCAAAATACCCAACATAACAACAATAAATAAATATATAAAATAAAAGAATGGTCATTAGTGCCTGAGGCTCCCAATAATGTTGGGTTTCAGGAAGGTATGATGTGTCTTACCCCTGTAGAAGGAATTATTTCCATGCGTAGAACCCACAACATGCATTAAATTGATTTCACACAGACAATATAGTAGCATCAGAAAATAGACAATCCAATATATAATTCAGGAGGGGAAATGCTAACAGATATGTTAATCCCATAACACAAATCTACAACATACACATCCAATTATGTGTGTGAGCTATGATGTTTGCAACAAGGCAAGAATGAGTAAATAGATACCTTAGAAAGACCAGGGGGAATTGTAACAAGATCTTCTAGAGTCTCCACCTTATCTAAAGGTAATGAACTGTATAGTTCATCAACATCATCAAATTCATCA